>LR750890.1:0-82882 GCA_902729485.2 Mus minutoides
CCCCTGTTCTGGGGCATATAGAGTCTGTATGACCAAGGGGCCTCTCCTCCCAATGATGGCCAACTAGGCCATCTCCTTCCATATATGCAGCTAGAGACATGAGCGCAGGGGGAACTAGTTAGTTCATGTTATTCTTCCACCTAGAGGGTTGAAGACCCCTTCCGCTCCTTGGGTACTTTCTCTAGCTCCTACCTTGGGAACCCTGTGTTCCAACTAAAAGTGTAACACAGTAACCGGTTAATAAGTCACATCCTGGTCTAGATCTGCTAATAGTCTGAGTTTGTTATGTGTTCATTTTTGAATGGTTTTATTTTATCCAACAATTGTTTGTGATGTGGTAGAAACTGGTAAGTATTTCTATAATGTACAGTTTAAAAACAAATGGAAATAAAATCATACAGGAGCACCATGTTCACCAAAGTTTCTTAACTATAACAAATATAAGTGAGATAATTTCTTTCTAAAGAAGAATGGTTTGATTTAGCTCAGTAATTCAGAATCTTTAAGTCTTTGTTACTTGACACTCACCACTCACAGTCCTCTACATACTTCCTTGTGGAACAGTCATAATAGTGTTTGATAAAAGATTCTGCTTACAGATTTGTGAACAGAGAATGAGGAGAGATTGTGACTATACATGACCAAATAATTTCCTCCAACTAGTTTTATCTCTGAGTTTCACCATCTCCCTATAAACCCTCTCAAAGAGTTCTGAGAAGACTTTTAACACAGTTGCCTCCCAAATCTATTTGTGAATGGTACTTTTATTTTATTTTATTTTTTGAGACTTCTCATTACCAGTTGAATAAACCCACCTTTTCCACTAAAGTTTGTTTGGTACCTCTCAAAATAAAGAGCCACAAAGAAATGCTAGTTGTAGACAGTATGTCTTTGGAAAAACACCAAGCTAAGGTTGCATATTATAAAACATGGTAATAATTAATAATTTTAATGAATACTGCATTGATTCAGTCATGACATGATGGAGGACATGTCTGGTATACAAGTGTGTGTTCCAGTGTGTAAGGTTTTGCATGTTTTCATAAAACATAGGATGGATTGAAATAATTGAGTATTAGGATTTACACATTTTGCTTGGTTGTTGATTAAATAATCACAATGAAAATTATTTGAGACTGAGAAAGCTTTTAAGAAGGAAATGAACAATTTTTATAGTGAATGAAACTCAGATGGAGTATTAGTGTGCTAATGAACAAGAAACAGAATAAGGTGAAGAAGAGAGAGGGAAAAACAACATAAAACTAATACAAACATTAAACATCAAACTCTAAAGTGCATTACTAAGATTATAAGCAAGGTTTTTCATTACACTGTCTGATTTAAAAAGTTTAAAATTTTCCATTTATGTAGTTTAGAGACTATAGTAGAATAGAAAAAAAAATCCCTTATTGTATCTGTTGACTGTGAAACACAGTAAAAAATAAAGTTGATTGAGAGTTTTGTTGGGTATAGTAGCCTGGGATGGCATTTGTGTTCTTTTAGAGTCTGCATGACCTCTGACCAGGCTCTTTGGGCTTTCATAGTCTCTGTAGAGAAGTCTGGTGTAATTCCCGTAGTTCTAACTTTGTATGTTACTTAGCCTTTTTCCGTTGCAGCTTTTAATATTCTTTCTTTACTCTATGCATTTAGTGTTTTGATAACTGTGTGATGAGAAGATTTTCTTTTCTGGTCCATTTATTTGGTATTCTATAGGCTTCTTGTACTTTTATGTCCATCACGTTCTTTAGATTGTAATGTTTTCTTCTATGATTTTGTTGAAGACAATTTCAGGTCCTTTGAGATAGGAATCTTCATTCTCCTCTATTCTGATTATTTTTAGATTTGGTCTTTTCATTGTGTCCTGAATATCCTGGATGCTTTAGGTTAGGACATTTTTATGTTTTGAATTTTCTTTGACAGTTGTGTCAATCTCTTCTACTGTATCTTCTACTCCTGAGATTCTCTCTTCTATCTCTTTTATTCTGTTGGTAATACTTACATTTGTAATTCCTGACCACTTTCCTAGGTTTTCCATTTCCAAGTTTGCCTCCATTTGTGTTTTCTTTATTGTTTCTACTTCCACCTTTAGGTCTTGAATTGCTTTATTCAATTTCTTCACCTGTTTGTCTGTGTTTTCCTGTATTTCTTTCAGCGAGTTATTGATATCCTCCTTAAAGGACTCTATTATCTTCATGAGATAAGATTTTAAGACATATTCCTGATTTTCAAGTGTGTTGGTGTATTCACATCTTGCTGTGGTGGGAGAACTGGGTTCTGGTGATGCCCACATGTTCTAGATTATGTTGCTTATGGTCTTGTGGTTGCCTTTCAGCTTCTGGATATCCTTGGTGTTTGTTGTTCTGGGTGACTGTATGTAGTCTGCCTCTTTTGTCCCTGGATTGCTTCAGGTCTCCTTGTAGGCTTGCAGCCCTGGCTGTATCACACCACCTGTGAGTCCTTCCAACTGGGGACTCTTCACATGGGCAGAGAAGTTGCTGATCTGTTGTCCTGGCTGCCTGGGAGGCATTCAGACTGCTGAAGCAGTCAAGCTGTTGTCCATTTGCACTGAGTGTAGCCGATCCACAACAGATCTGACAGCAGCAGATCCTCAATAGCAGGCCCATTAGCAAGGACCAGGAAGAAGGGGAAGGGGTAGGAAGGATGGAAGGAAGGAGAGTGGTATTTGGGAGGAAGTGGGGTTTGGTGTGTGGTGGGTCCTGAGTCTACCAGGCTATGAGCAGCAGCTTTGGGATTTGGGGCACGGGTGGGGGCAGTTCTTAACAACTGCTCTGAATGCAGCAGGTCCTCTGAGATGTATCAGGATATGGAGTCTTGGGGGAACCCCTAGAATGCAGCAGAGAACTGGGATGTGAGAGATTCCAAGGACTCATAGGGAGGGACTTTTGATGAAATGCCTGACAGTAGGGAGAGGGAACTTATAGAGCCAACCTCCATCAGGAAGACAGTGCATCAACTGAGGGATGGGTTTGCCATCCCACAGTCACACCTCTGACCCATAATTGTTTCTGTCTGAAAGAATTGCAGGGATGGAAATGGAGAGAAGCCTGAGGAAAAGAAGGTCCAGCGACAGGCCCAAAGTGGGATCTAGCTTAAGGGGAGGTCCCATGCCTGACACTATTACTGAGGCTATGGAACACTCACAAAAAGGGATCTATCATGACTGCCCTCTGAAAGATCCAACAAGCAGCTGAAAGAGTCAGATGCAGTTATTTGCATCCAAACAATGGACAGAAGCAGCTGACCCCTGTTGTTGAATTAGGGAAGGCTGAAAGAAGCTGGGGAGGAGGGCAACCCTGTAGGAGGACCAGCAGTCTCAATTAATCTGGACCCCTGATATCTTTCAAACACTGAACCACCAAACAGACATTATTTATCAGCTGATATGAGTACTCCAACACACATAAAGTAGAGGACTTCAGGTCTGTGTTCATTCAGAGATGATGCACCTAACCCTCAGGAGACTGGAGGCCACAGGGAGTTTAGACATCAGGTGGGGTGAGTGGTAGGCACATCCACTTGGAGAGAGGGTGGGGTGGGGAAGAGATGTGGAATGTGGAACAGTTGGAGGGTAGATGGAGAAGGGCAGGAAATGGAATATGGAGTATAAAAATGAATTACAAATAAAATTATATTAAAGATCAAAAAATAAAGTTTATGCAAAATATCTAGTGTTGGCCCATGGATTAGATGGAGAGTAATCAGAACATTCTCCAAAGTTTCTGGAGTTAAAAAATATAAAAATTTGAAAATCTGGATAAGATAGAAATTACATAGCTGTTTTAAAAACAAAAAAACCTCTAGAGATTGAAATATAAAACTGGACCTGAAAACTTTGAAAGATCTGGCAGTCATCAAATTGCTTGCAATTGTATTTCTGGGTGATAAGTTAAGTTGCAAAGTTTATTCTAAGAAGGATATAATTGCTTTATTGTTGGAGAATAATAGATGAACTGAAAGAAAGACAAATTATTCTTAAACCATTTTTTTATTTCTCATTCAAAATGACAATAACAGCCAGGAGAGAAATTCACATAGTATCATTTTGTTTTAGTCATATAAAATATAGGAAATAAATTCTAATTAATTTCAAAAATATAAATATTTTATATGTATATGTGTATATATATATATATATATGTTCAAATTTATAGACATATCTATTATTTCTCTTATATAGTACAAATTATTACTGTTCTAGTATCCATAGAATAAAAATTTTCCTCATAAAGATAATTTTTGTATTAATATGTCCAGTGTATAGTTTAACTTCAATAAAAATAAAAATGCATATATTGACACATAATATGCTGTAATGTATTAATTAAACAAGTTTTAAAATAATAATATTTAAAATTTTAAAATTTGTTTTCTACTTGTGGTTAAAAATATTACCCTATATTTAAATTTGCACGTTCAAGACAATGTTGTTGTTACTAAATAAACAACTTTCTAATTATATATTTTTATTATATAGTAGAATTGACAAGTGCATAATTGTTCTTTGGAGTAAAGAATAGAAGCTAATGCCAATTAAACTGTGAATTGGTTCCTGGAGATCCAAAGTCCAGGGGTTTTTTGCTTGTTTATTTTTTGTTTTTAAATTTGTGTGTTTGTTTGGTTTTGTTTGAATGAATGAATGAATGAAAGAATGAATGAGTAAATGATATCTATTCCTACAATGGAGTCAGTTAATGTTTTAATAAGTTGAAATCTATTTTTCAGGGGAGAACATTTTTCAATATATTTCTGCTTCCTATTTGGTTCATTTCTCAGCACATACATGGTAGCTTACAACCAATTATAAGCCCATGTTCAGGGGCCCTCTCTAGTCAGTGTGGATTCCTGCACTCATAGGTACATGAAACTTATATAAGCACATAAGCAAACACAAAATTATTTTCAAATATCAAGATTAACTTATTCACCTATTTTAAAAGTACTTGTCAGTGATACTCTGAGGGTATTACTAGTCATTCCTAGTTAAGATATATTATCTCTAATGTAAGGATTTCTTAGGTGTCTTAAAGCTTGAGACTACATATGCTTGAGTGAATATATGAAGAAGACACACAATTATATGCATTTTCCCAAAACGTTTGAATGCATCTATTTTCAACAAGAGATAGTTTACAAAACTTACTCAGTAGAGTTATATGACCAGGATAGAAATTAGAGGTGTAGGATTAAAACAATTTTAAAATTTAGCCAGAACAAAATGGCTCTTAATGTCTTATTAATATGCTGCAGTATTGTGACATGAACATATAGTGAAGAAGGATATATTTCATAAGAATTAAGACAGTCTTAAAGTAATTTAACACCAGTGCTGTATGCAGTGATCTTCAGTATAATGTACGAAAGCAATTTCCATTAACCTATTGAACTATAATGATCAATTTGAGATTTTCTAATTACGGAGTTACCATGAGCTGCAACTGAAAATAAAATGGAAAAGAGAAGAAAAGAAGCAAAAGTGAAGTCATGAACCAACCAATTTATTGAAATGGCCAAGAATCAGAAAGAACAGAAATGACTGCCCAATTTGCTGCTTCTGTTTAATGAGAGAAAAAAATCTTTGTGTTACTGATTAGTCATTTCACAGGTATCTGAATATAGCCACTGCTGCCTGCAAAATAATTTTATAATATATGATATTGCTTACTTTGTATATTTTTTCTTCATTCTATATTGTCATTAATATAACATTTAGAACTTGTAGTCAATAAAGTTCACTTTTATTAGCCATCTAATTTTATACATCATCATATTTAAAATTTAAAGATGTACTTTATGTTTATGTGTTTGGACCTGAGTGTGTGTTGTGTATGTGTGTGTGTGTGTGTGTGTGTGTGTGTGTGTGCTTCTGCAGGTCAGAGTAGGTGTCATATCTGCAGAAACTTGGATTGAGTTACAAATCACTTGATGTGGGTGCTGGGAGCCATAGTTGAATTCTCTGGAAAGGAAGGTGTGCTTTTAAAAACTGAGGCCCCTCTCTAGCTCCTCATAATTATCCTTTACATAGATACATTCTGCTTTCTATTTGATGTTATACTGCTCCAACATGGAGTCTCATATCTTTGATGAAACCACTGTAATTAATTTAATTCACATGAGCAAATGTGCATTAAGTGGGCAGATAGTGTTATTGAGTCATGGGATCTAACAGTGAAAGAAATTTTCAAATTCCTCCAATCCTCCATGAAAGAGAGATAAGAAATAAGCAAAGCCAGTGATATGTAACGAAGAGGACATTTGCAGAAAACATACACAGAATCTCAATGGCTTAAGATGAAAGACTGTTTTTCATCCTTAAAAATAACAAATGCAATAGCAACAACATCTATGAAGGTCTCAGGAGAAGAGAAATATGATGATGTTTTATATGTATGCATTATGATGCATACTGAAAAAAGATTTTGTTTGATCATGAGAGGTCACTAAAAGTTCTTAAATGAAAAGGAGTTGCAATGTGGGGTTACATAGAACTAAAGGAGCATACATAGAGTGCATGCTTAAGTCTTTTTTTTTTTTTTGGAACCACTGTAATTAAATTAATTCATGTGAGCATATTTTAATTGGACAGATGCAAGTGGAGAAACATGAACTAATGCAATGATATACTAACACACAGAAGAAGGAAGAGATATGAAATATATGTAAGAAGTAGAAGGCTCAACATTTGTTAAGAGCAAAATATGAGGAAATGAACAAAGTGAGATAATATAACATTCTCAGATATCTGACCTTTATGAGCATAGGGTGAAGACTAGATGAGCGAAGGAGGCCTTGATTCAAAAGCAGTGGCTGTGGTTGCTGTGAAGGGCAGAAGAGAAAAGTTCATTCACAGTGATCAGTGATCTCAGATAATACGTCCAATGTATTAATAATGTTTCCATTTTCCACTGATCTCAGTTATTTCACCTAGCCAACGATTCCACCTTTCAGCCCCAGTTCTCTAGATTTTTAAAATAACCTAATTTTTCCCTTCTAGTCTTCCCATCAGACAATGGATATTAGTATTCTTCAATAGATGTTTTTCTTTTTAAGCACTCCATATTTAAGTTTTCACAGGATATTGATAATGCATTTTATTCTCCCATCCTTTCTTGCCTTGTATTTTAATAATATGAATCATTTATGTCTATGTGTGTTGCTCTAACTACACTGTCAATTATACAATATTTGAATATTTATTCTTTAATCTTTTTTTACAGTCTGGATTTTATCCCCCTCCCAATCCATCCTCCAACTGTTCCACATCTCATACCTCCTCTCCCCATCCCCAAGAGGATGTCCGCACTCCAACCCCCACTCCACCAGACTTCCCAACTCCCTGGGACACCAAGTGTCTTGAGGGTTAGTTGCATCTTCTCTGACTGAGTCCAGACACAGCAGTCCTATGTTCTATATGTTTTGGGGGTCTCATATCAACTGGTATATGCTGCCTGGTTGGTGGGTCAGTGTCTGAGAGATCCTGAGGGTGGAGGTTAGTTGAGACTGCTGGTTTTCCTTTGGAGATGCCCTGCCGTCCTCCTCAGCTTCTTCCAGTATTTTCCTAAATTACCCACAGGGGTCACCAGCTTCTGTCTACTGGTTTCTTGTAGATAGATATCTATGTCTGACTTTTTCAGCTGCTTGTTGGGCCTTTCGGAGGACAGTCATACTAGGATCCTTTTTGTAAGCACACCTTTGCATCAGTAATAGTGTCAGGCCTTTTTTCATACTGCTTGGCCCTTAAAAACCTAGTTATTTTTCAGCACAGTGGCGGAAGCATCTGTTGAGTTCCTTCTTCTTGATTCAAAGAGGTTCATTTGTTCAGGTTGGCTTTACATGGCAAAACAGGAAAAAGGTTTAGTTTGCTTCTGAAATAGGATTAGTCACATTTATGAACACTACACTTTTGAATTAAACATCACACAAAAGACTTACACAGATAATCTTGCTTTGGGGACTGAATTTAACCACTTGAATTTGTTAGTAGGAGGTAGGTACATAATCTAAATAAATACTCTGAATACTCATCTTACTATATACATATTATATTATATTATATTATATTATATTATATTATATTATGTATGTATGTATGTATGTATGTATGTATTAGATATCTACTTTGAGACAAAAAATATATATATACCTACCAAGTCATAGACAGTTTGATTTTCTCAGAACTCTTAACAATTAAACATGGAGAATAGAAACAATATCTTCTTCCTCTTGCATTGGACTACTTCATATTTATTTGTTGATTTATCATTTATTTCTCCCTTTTTCAGAATATGCTACAAATATCATCAAAAGAAATTATCATAAAATAAATTACTTTGAACACCAGCAGTTGTAATGCATGCCATTTTCCCATAACATTTTTTTTTATCATTGTATTTGTTTACATTTCAAATGCCACCCCCCTTCCTGGTCTCTCTTCCACGAATCCCCCACCTATTTCTATCCCCTTTGCCTCTAAGAGGCTGCTCTCCCATACACCCACCCACTCTTGCCTCACTCATTCAGCATTCCCTTTCTCTTAGGCATCAAGACTTCACATGACCAAGGGCCTCCTGTCTCACTGATGTCAGATAGTGCCATCCTCTGCTACAGATATAGCAGGAGCCATGAACATGCCCATGTATACTCTTTGGTTGGTGGTTTAGTCCCTGGGTAGTCTGGGGTTCCAGTTAGTTATTGTTTTTCTTCCTATTGTGCTGCAATCCCATTCAGATCCTTGAGCCCTTCCCTAACTCTTCCACTTGGGTCCCTGTGGTCATTCCAATGGTTGGCTGTAAGTATCTGAATCTGTCTTAGTCAAGTGCTGACAGGACCTCTCAGAGGATAGCCATCCCAGGTTCCTGTCTGCAAGTCCATCTTGGCATCAGTAATAGTCTCTGGGTTTGGTGTCTGTGGGTGGAATGGATCACATGGTAAGATGGTCCCTAGAACTTTTAAGGTGTAGGCATACATATTGCTCTAAGTTCCAGGCTTCTGTTATCAATGTAGCCGATTCAGGGCCTTGTGATATCTTTTATTAAAATAAGGAAAAGTAAATAAAAATAAAATCATTGAAAATGCCTGCTTTTTTCCAAACTTAGAACCATATATTGTGACCTCATTAATAAAGCATGAAAATTTAGTCATGAGCTAATGAAGAAAAACACTTTTATTGTGAAAAGCACAATAAAATAAATATATAGTTAATTTCATGAAAGTTATTTGAGTGTTTGATTTGTATGTATGTGTCTCTATCTCTATCTCTCCTGTGGGTGTGTGTGTACATCTGTGTGTGTGTGTGTGTGTCTGTGTGTCTGTGTGTCTGTGTCTGTGTCTGTGTATGTTTCTTTCTGTGTTGCCAGAATGCAAGCAGAGGGAACCTCTGTTCCTTTTTTCCACAATATGGGTCTTGAAAATTGAATTTAGGTCATAATGTTTGGAGCCAAGCAACTTTATGACCTATCTCAAAGGCTCTATTGTGTACATTTTTATTTAACATGCATAGACTCTGTGTTTTCAATTGCCTCACTCAGGATGATATAATCCAGATCCCTCCATTTGCCTAAGAATTTCATAAATTCATTGTTTTTAATAGCTGAGTAGTACTCCATTGTGTGTACCACATTTTCTGTATCCATTCCTCTGTTGAGGGACATCTGGTTCTTTCCAGCTTCTGGCTAATATAATAAGGCTTCTATGAACATAGGGGAGCATGTGTTCTTATTACCAGTTGGGACATCTTCTGGATATATGCCCAGGAGAGGTATTGCTGGATCCTCTGGTAGTACTATGTCCAATTTTCTGAGGAACCACCAGACTGATTTTCAGAGTGGTTGTATAAGCTTGCAATCACCCCAGCAATGGAAGAGTGAAAATTAGCCCAGAATCTTAGAATACCCAAGATACAATTTGCAAAACACTTGAAACTCAAGAAGAAGGTAGACCAAAGAGTGGATACTTCATTTCTCCTTAGAATGGGGAACAAAATACCCATGGAAGGAGTTATAGAGACAAAGTTTGGAACTGAGACAGAAGGAAGGACCATACAGAGACTGTCCCACCCAGGGATCCATCTCATAATCAGCCACCAAACCCAGACACTATTGCATAAGCCAGCAAGATTTTGCTGACAGAACCCTGAATATAGCTATCTCTTGTGAGGCTATGCCAATGTCTGGCAAATGCAGAAGTGGATGCTCACAGTCATCTATTGGATGGAACACAGGACCCCAATGAAGGAGCTAGAGAAAGTACCCAAGGAGCTGAAGGGGTCTGCAACCCTATAGGAGGAACAATAATATGAACTAAACAGTACCCCTAGAGCTCATGTCTCTAGCTGCATATGTAGCAGAAGATGGCCTAGTTGGCCATCATTGGGAATAGAGGTCCTTGGTCTTGCAAAGATGATATGCCCCAGTAAAGGAGAATGCCAGGGCCAGGAAGCAGGAGTGGGTGGTTTGGGGAGCATGGCAGGGGTAGAGTATAGTGGACTTTCAGGATAGCATTTGAAATATAAATGAAGAAGTTATCTAATATATATATATATATATATATATATATATATATATATATATATATCCTCAATGAGATGGCCCAATTCAAATTACTTAGACTTACAGTAGACAAATCTAAGAATGTGCCATGTAAGAGTAAGTAGAAGAACAATATGAACTAACTAGTAACCCAGAGCTCGTGTCTCCAGCTGCATATGCAGCAGAAGTTGGCCTAGTTGGCCATCATTGGGAAGCGAGGCCCCTTGGTCATGCAAACTTTATATGCCCCAGTACAGGGGAACACCAGGGCCAAGAGTGGGAGTGGGTCGGTAGGGGAACAGGGCGGGGCTGGGAGAGTGTATAGGGGACTTTCAGGATAACATTTGTAATGTAAATGAAGAAAATATCTAATAAAAATTGGAAAAAAAATCCAAGTATATCTGAAAATATTCATTCCTTTCCTCATCCTTTGTTATTGGGTAGGACAGGATCATGTAAGTGGGCAATGGTTCAGGCCTATCATGACACATGATTCTCTAATATAAATATAAGCCTGAGTTTCTACTTACCAATTTCTATAGCCATCAACTCTAACTTTTTATCTCCTTAGATATTTTCTTTTCATTGCTGAACAAATTGTCATTCTGATTTATAATCATAAATGTAATCTTAAAAGTTTTAATAGTCTCCCAACCAAAAAAAGACCAGGACCAGATGGGTTTAGTGCAGAGTTCTATCAGACCTTCAAAGAAGACCTAGTTCCAGTTCTTCTCAAAGTATTCAACAAAATAGAATCTGAAGGCACACTACCCAATTCATTCTATGAAGCCACAATTACTCTGATACCTAAACCCCATAAAGACACAACAAAGATAGAGAACTTCAGACCAATTTCCCTTATGGATATCGACTTAAAAATACTCAACAAAATTCTCGCCAACCGAATCCAAGAACACATCAAAATGATCATCCATCATGACCAAGTGGGCTTCATCCCAGTAATGCAGGGATGGTTTAATATACGGAAATCCATCAACGTAATACACTATATAAACAAACTCAAAGATAAAAACCACATGATCATCTTCTTAGATGCTGAGAAAGCATTTGACAAAATCCAACACCCATTCATGATAAAGGTCTTGGAAAGATCAGGAATTCAAGGCCCTTACCTAAACATGATAAAAGCAATCTACAGCAAACCAGTGGCCAACATCAAACTAAATGGAGAGAAGCTGGAAGCNTGGAGTACTACTCAGCTATTAAAAACAATAAATATATGAAATTCCTAGGCAAATGGATGGATCTGGAGGCCATCATCCTGAGTGAAGTAACCCATTCACAAAAGAACTCACATAACATGTACTCACTGATATGTGGATATTAGCCCAGAAACCTAGACTACCCAAGATACAATTTACTAAACACATGATAATCAAGAAGGAAGATCAAAATGTGGACATGTCACCCCTTCCTAGAATTAAGAACAAAGCACACATTGAAAGAGTTAAAGGGAGCATTCGTGCAGCTCAATCCAAAGGATGGACCCAACGACTGAGGCTGCCAGGGATCCATCCCACAATCAGTCACCAAACATAGACACTATAGCATATGCCAGCAAGATGGTGCTGAAAGGGCCCGGATATAGCGGACACGGGGGGAAAATATACCAATGCCTGGCAAACATGGAGGTGGAAGCTCATGGTCAGCTATTAGATGGAGCACAGGGTTCCCAAGGAAGAAGGAGGTAGAGAAAGTACCCAAGGAGCTGAAGGGGTCTTCAACCCTACAGGTGGAAGAATAACCATGAACTAACTAGTACCCCCTGGGCTCCTGTCTCTAGCTGCATATGTAGAAGAGGATGGCCTAGTTGGCCATCAGTGGGAAGAGAGGCCCCTTGGTTATGCAGACTTTATATGCCCCAATACAGGGGAACGCAGGGGCCAAGGGGTGGGAGCGGGTGGGTAGGGGAGCAGGGCCGGGAGGGGGGAGGATATAGGGAACTTTCTGGATAACACTTGAAATGTAAATGAAGAAATTATCTAATAAAAGTTGAAAAAAAAAGAAAATATCTAATAAAAATTTTGAAAAAAAAAGTTTTAAATTTTTGCAGGTATAACATACTAATCCTTATTGAACACTTAGAGAGTTTTCATTACTGAATTAGTGAGAATCAAGGTGCTCTTATCCATACCTCAGAGTTAGCCATACTGTTTACCTGCTTGAACACGATTCTTACTTTTCATAACTATATGTCCATTTCAAACCTTCTAATACAGCTTTGTGCCCAATAATTTCTTACATAAATTGTCTTTGTCTTCACAAACTGTACATCAAATTAACCAATGTACACATACTCAGAACATCAGATATTTTCTTTTAATAATTTCAATTTAGTCATTTTGTGTAAAATTAGTGGTTCCATAAATACTGCCATTTAGAGTTTCATATTGAAATATGGCAAGAACTCTAAGTGTTAGTATTTATAATTTTGTCCCTGAAATTGTCTTGTGCTGAATCAAAATTTACCTCAATATGTACAAATTAAATAAAAGTTTCATACCGATAATAGTTTATTACCAAACCAGGTAAATTCTAGTAGCAAAGCATGAATATAATGAAATCAATGTAATTAAGAAAATTATGAATTTTATATTTGTTTGAATATGTATTGAGAACTTTAAAGAATATTATTTATTTAGAGGTTTGCCTTATTTTGAGTCTCAGGATAAATTTATTGTTCTTTAAGAAACTTTAATAACATTATTTAAAAGTAGTAAAAAATTTAAAGATAATATATGATACACTATGTTATAATTACATTAATGTTACCTTAATATTAAGTAGTTTTCAGTATTCCCATTTTTGTATTTTGATTTTTAATATTGCAAAATTCATTTTTAATTTTTTTTCCTCTTTATTAGATATTTTCTTCATTTACATTTCACATGTTATTCAGAAATTTTCCCTTACCCTCCCGCATCCCCGCCCTGCTCCCCTACCCACCCCCTCCCACGTAATGGCCCTGGCATTCCCCTGTTCTGGGGCAAAATTCATTTTAAAATAGTTGAATATAATAACTATTTACAGAATAGATATATTATTTTTGATATTTAGAGATAACTCAAAATTATATGAGGTTCCATTTATTGATTAGATAGTGCATTAAATAAATTACAAAGTTTATCACTGTCTTTAGAAAAACTCATTTCTGTTAGACCTACCATTATAAAGAATACATGTAGGTCCATCTTTGAAGACCTGATGTTCTTGGTGAAATTGTAGGAGAAAAACATTTTTTTCTCTTCTGTATTTCCAAGAAATCTTCTGTATAAACAGGTTTAAAGTGTAAATGCTGCATATTTATAAAATATATTTTATTATTTTCAGTAATGTCAGATAAAATATGTATGAATACTCTTGATAGTTTTAAAAATTCAGAATAAAAATATACTTATTAAAACTAATGTATATAAAAGCATAGCTAAATGATAATAAATGTCATTTTTGAAAATATTTAAGTTAATTTAACAGGAATATCAATTACAATATACACATTTAATTGTGGTCCAGTTTTGTAGTAAATGATATAAAATAATTAAATTGACTAATATTTTGAAGTATTCGTGTTTAAAAAATATTTTCTATTTTAGGTTAATATTTTATTAACTGTAGTAGTATTTTCTTTTATTATAGTCAATAATTGTAATTGTGATGTTACACATATAACCATATACATACAGAATTAAAATCTAACTTTCCTTCATATAAATAGAAACTTTGATTAATGATAAGTAAACTTTTTCTCCAAGTAGTCCTGTTATCAAATATTGATAATTCAATAAATGAACTTTCTTGGAAAAAAAAGTTTGATTCACTAAATTCCAAGCTACTGCCGTAGTCATACTATATCCTTTTCATTATGGAGCTGTTGTGCTGTCCCCACTTAATCACTCAGATTTAAACTTCACATGTTACAGACTAATGTCTAAATCTTATGAAAGAAAAAGAAAAATATTAGAATATGCTAATGTACTCTGATGTCTAGCCCTCTGTTTCTGTTTCAGTCTGCTTTCCTATTATTTGATATCTGAGTCCCCTGTGTTTTTTGTTGTTTTTTCCTTAATTGCACACACACACACACACACACACACACACACACACACACACACACACACACATAACCTCGGCTTCATTTGTGTTCACTTACTCTGGAGTATTCCATCCTTTGCTAATTTGTACAGATTGTGCTTCATTTTGAGGTTCATGCTGAAAAATTACATCCCTGATCATGATATCCATTAGAAAAATTGGCTGGTCTGGTCAGTTACACACGCTTCTCTGTTCTTCCTCTTCACCAGTTATACTCAATACTCAACACTAGCACATTCACACATACTTTCTCTTTGTGTATGTCTTGTTCACACAATCTTAACATCTGAATGAGGAAGGAAAGATTCTTATTATACATCTGTTATCTACAACAATGACTGACATTTTTTAAGGCACAACTTATAATTTTCTACTGGATATGTAAATGACTGAATTCTAAATAATTTTCTCATATATTAAATTAATTGTCTTTTTTTTAACATTATAAAGTATGAACATGAAGACAGGAAGAGCCAACCATAATGATGTCAGTTGTCACACATGTCAGGCTACGATTAGATGACTTCTGTCAATAGGTACTATTGCTCAGAACAATACTAAATACAATTTAGTACCAAATAAAGGAATGATACACTAAACCCAAATCGCCAATGGTGAATTGGTGTAATATAACACATTTTTCTCTCTCTTTTTTTTATTAGATATTTTCTTCATTTACTTTTCAAGTGTTATCCAGAAAGTTCCCCAGACCCTCCCCCATACCCTCCCTGCTCCCCTACCCACCCCCTCCCACATAATGGTCCTGGCCTTCGCCTGTACTGGGGCATATAAAGTCTGCATGACCAAGGCGCCTCTCTTCCCAATGATGGCCAACTAGGCCATCCTCTTCCATATATGCAGCTAGAGACATGAGCACAGGGGGAACTAGTTAGTTCATGAATATAACACATTATTAAAAAGAAAGATAAAACATTAGGATGTCAGAAAATTTGGTATTAATTTTGAGACTCTAACTTTGTATTGTAATTTAGTCTGATTATTTAGTTAATTTTGTATAAGAAAGTAAATTTAAGAACAATTGATGCCTGTAACTCAGTAAAGTCTCAGTCCCATCACACTAGTTAATTTTAGATTGTGAACAAGACTATTACAAAATATGTACTGCCTAGTAGTACTTGTGTACACCTTTAATCCTAGGACTGGGAAGCAGAGACATGTATCTCTGAGTTCAAGGCCAGGCTGATTCCACTCTGAGTTCCAGGACAGCCAAGGGTACACAGAAAACCGATCTTAAATGCCCTCCCACTAAAATAAGGGAATATATATACTCTGGCTATATCTATATATATATTCAAAGAGATTCTACATAAGAGGTTTGCAAATATGCTATGCTAGACTTTTCAAATATTTTAAATATCCCCAAGTGTTCTTCAAAGCTCTGTGTGCTCATCAGATTTGAGAACCACTATTTCCACTTACTGATGTTGAGTTTTGGCAGTTAGTGGGCTGAGTGTTACTCAAGGGAATTATTTCCTTGGACTATGAAGTATTTGAAAATGGTCTGAATAAACCTGTAAACATTCCCATTTCCAGCCTTTCTTGAAAAATGAGGAGCAAGCTGGAGAGAGACAGTAAGTGCTTTACAAACAGAAATATACTATGCCTGTCATCAGCCAGCTCTCTGAGTATGTAATTCCTTCATTCATTTATTCAAATGCATATTTATTGATAACTTATACTGCAGTGAATTTTTATATTTGCAAAGTAAACTGAACTAAAATGCCAGAATTGTACTTTATCATGCTATGTTTGAGCTAGGAGATATTCAGAAAAGTTTCCACTGAGATTTTAAAGATATTAGGAGGCACCTCATCATTATGTGTCTGCAAATCTCTAACAGGTTTTCTGGGTTCTTCCCACTACACTCTTCTTAGTTTCTGGAATACAATCTTCATAATTGATTATGGTTTTATTAATGCCACAAAATGGGTATAACAGATGGTCTGATTGTTAGGCAAACTCTCTGTCTGGATTCAAGAAAAATGCGAAGAACCTAGAAACTTAGAGAAATGAGATGACAAAGGAGTAAGGAATGTCCTCTGTCCATATACTGAATATATCTAGGGTGTAGAACTTTAATTTAGAAACAGGTTAGCTCTGGCAAGGGATCACATCTAAAAGTCTTCTAGGTTTATGTGATCTGCAAGAACACAGACACACCCTTAATACAAACCTTTTTTGGAACTCACTCTGTAGACTAGCAGGCTGGCCTCGAACTCAGAAATCTGCCTGACTCTGCCTCCCAAGTGCTGGGATTAAAGGCCTGCGCCACCACGCCCAGCTAATATATTTTTTTCAAGTACAAACCTTTCATCCCCCCCCCCCAATATAAGTATTTTTCTTTTGCAGAAGGAAGCAGCCATGTTTGAAAGTGAAGTCTAATTGAGGGGCAGAAAAAGTGATGAATCAGAGAAAGAGTTGACTGATGAGTCAGAGATAGGATAGGACCAACCCTTGGGAAAACATACAGGAAAGGCAAGCCTTTAAGAGGAGCAAAGGAAGAGAGAGTTCAATCATTGTGGTTTGAGGCAGTTCAGTTCAGTGTTGGGAATCAGTGCAGTGAATGCAGTGCAGTAGATTTAAGTTGAATTAATTTAAGAGCTCATGAAATCCTATGTTGTTCAGCAGAGGCAAAAAATAAGAAGGAGGATCCAGAAGACTAAAGCAAATTGCCAGAGTTGATTTGAGGTCAAGAATAAGCATTCAGTGAAAAGCTGAACGAAGCCAAATGGAATCAGACAGTCAGGTCAGAGAGGAGTTTGATCCAAATAGCTGAGTTGAATCAGCAAGCCAGTTCTTTCTGAAGAAAGAGCTAGGAAGTGTGAGCATATACAACCATAAGCCACTAAAATGACAATTACCTCAGGTGAATTACATGTTATTTTTACACTGATGTGCCTTTTCTTGACCCTCTCCTTACCTTGTAGATTCCACACATCCACATTGTGTAAGGTACGATCTCCTCTTCTCCAAAAAAATTTCTTAATCTATGCTCCTTAATTTTCTACATCTCCAGTATTCCTTGTTCCTTTGATATCCCAGTACATTGTCTGTGGTATTATATAAATATTTAACTCTCAAGGAAGCTCTCCTCAAACTGCTCATGCCATGCATGCTGTCATCTTTTAATATGAAGCAGATTGTTGAACTTTGACTTTTTTGAGAATATATACTTATAGGTATCTTGAAGGGCCATGTTCTAATTTATCTTCTAACTTAAGACACTAGTATCAGTGTAAGTAAATTTTTTTCCAGTTTCACCTAATCTCCTCCTTTAGTTTATAATGACCTAAACACCAAACTCAAGAAAGAAAAAGTTATGAATATTAGTGAATGAAGTTGAGACTTTTGTATCCATGGAATTGCAACTTCTAAAAGTAAAACAAACCATTTCCCATGAGTCCTTTGTGGTAACAAATCCCCTGTCTAATAGAGAGCAGAAGCTAGGAGGTGAAGTGTTTATTTGGATAGATTTTTCAACTTTAAGTCTCTGTTTCTATCTCTGTCTCTCTGTGTGTCTCTGTCTCTTCAGTCTCTGTGTCTCTGTGTCTGTCTCTCTCTCTCATTGTGTTCAGATCTTTGAGTGTAGGTGTCAATATGTAACAAGATGAGAGGAAAACTTCTCTAGTCCTCAATTGTCAACTTGTTTGACACAAACATTCTTGCCCTCATCCTGCATGCCAAGATAACTAGCCAGAAAAAAAAAATTTTTTCCATCTCTAACTCCTAACTCAATTTAGAAGTACTTGCTTTACAGGCATGTGCTACTACAATGAACAGCTTTTAAAGCTATCTTATAAAAAATTATTATTAGAAATATTTGTAAGGCATATATCTTGTCTTGCCAATATTCTGAAAATGTATAAAATGCATAAATTAAAAATCAACATGTATAATTGAATTCTTGAAGACAATAAAAGATTTTTTCCTACTTATTCTTTTCTTTCTTTCCGTCTTTCTTCTTTCTTTCTTTCTTTCTTTCTTTCTTTCTTTCTTTCTTTCTCTTTCTTTCTTCCTTTCTCTTTCTTTTCTTTTCTTTCTTTCTTTCTTTCTTTCTTTCTTTCTTTCTTTCTTTCTTTCTTTCTTTCTTCTTTCTGTCTTCTTCTTTCTGTCTTTCTTCCTTTTTCTTCTTTCTTTTTTTTCTAATAACCAGCATTTAGAACTCTAAATAATAACCTTTAGGTTCTTAAATTTTTTCATGCTATATTCTTTATACAGGCAATTAAAATTACCTTCTGATCTAAGTCAAAACTTAAGGGAGGAAGAAATATTTATAGAATGAAATAAGTATTTTTCCATGTTGCATAGTAAGTTAAAAATAGAATTGCAAAATGGTAAGAAATATAACTATGAAACCAAATTTACTTTTACTTTCTATTGCAATTTCTTCTTCATTACTACTAGCTCTGTATAAAATTTAAAAAAATTGTTGGGGAAGAGAGTGAGTGAGAGAGATTGAGAGAAAGAGAAAGGAATATTTGTGTGTGGTCCTTTACTATTGCTTTATTGACAAATATGTGTTTTTATTTCAATAATATTTCTGTCCTCTCTGCTATGTTTTCTGAATTTGCTTATCTTCTTTGTTATTTTGTAGCAAGCAGAAATCATAGCCAAAAAGTGACTATGTGATATAAGTGATAAATAAAAAAATATACTATCCAAATACCAGGGAAATTGATGCATATATTTACATGGGATCAAGCAGACATGTGAGTGGACTAGCCCAATGATTTTACCTACATTCTTCTTTTGTGATGGTGAAGCATTAATTATAATATAAACTTCTTAATTTCTATGAAAGAAAACGAGCTATACTCTCCAATTATGAAATATTGGTTCTGTTTTTGTTTGTGATGTAGTTGTTCCTTGTAAACTCAGAGAGGAGTTTAGGAAAATGACTTGAAAGAAACACAACAGACCTTAAAGGATCATGAAGATAGGCTAGGTGAGAATATCTGCATCATTGTGGTTAACATCAATGGTGAACACATTTTCAAATTGTGTCAGTATTATTGCTGGTAGCCATTGGTACATGATCTTGTCTTTTACACAAGGCCCTTTACATGAGGTATCAAGCTAAAAATAAAGGCCATTTTCTGGTGGGAAGGACAGCAAAAAACAAGAATCTTAGGTGTATCACAGAGAAAAAAAATGAAAAATATCACAATAATATCCTACAAGTTAGAACAAAAATACACAATATTTCAAGAAAGTAGTGTGTCTACAATTACAACTCTGTCATCATTTAAGAACTGTTCCTGTCAGCCGGACATGGAGACACATGCCTTTAATCCCAGCACTTGGGAGGCAGAGGCAGGCAGATTTTTGAGTTCGAGGCCAGCCTGGTCTACAAAGTGAATTCCAGGACAGCCAGGGCTGTACAGAGAAACCCTGTCTCCAAAAAACAAAACAAAACACAACACAACACAACACAACAAAAACAAACAAACAAACAAACAAAGAACTGTTCTTGTCTAAAAGAAATCTATGGACAAAAATGGAAAAGACACTGAGGGATAGGAGGTTCAGTGACAGGTCCAAATTGAGATTCAGCTCAAGGGGAGGCCCTAAGGCCTGACACTATTAGGAAGGTATGCTTTCAGATAAGAGCTTAGCATGTGTGCCCTCCAAAAGGCCCAACAAGCAGTTGAAAGAATCAGATGCAGATTCTTACACCCAAACAATGGACAGAAGCTGAGGACCCCTGTCCTTGAATTAGGGAAAGGCTGGAAAAAGCTGAGGAGGAGGGCGACTCCATAGGAAGACCAGCAGTCTCAGCTAACCTGGACTCCTAAGAACTCTCAGACACTGAGTCACCAACCAGGGAGCATACACAAGCTTATATGAGGCCCCAGCCATATGTAGCAGAGGATTGCCTGGTCTGGCCTCAGTGGGAGAAGAAGCACCTAACCCTCAAGAGTCTGGAGGCTCCAGGGGGAGGAAAGGCCTGGTGGTGATGGTAGGAGATGGGTAAAGACATCCTCTTGGAGACAGAGGAGGAAGAAAAGAATGATGAACACTCAGGGCAGACCTGGAGGGGCATAAAGACTAAACTGTAAAAAAAAGTTAATAATAATAATAATAATAATAATAATAATAATAATAATAATAATAATAATAAATTTAAACTTTATAAATACAAATGAATACTTATATTTATGTATATACATATGTATATGGGTCCATACATGAATTATTTTTATATATAAACAAAACTGGCTGAGAAAATGACTTAATCTTTTGCTCTTCAAATTCTCTCACCTTTAAGAAGAAATTTGTCAGGATGACCTTCCAGTCTTACAGCTAAGGATGCAAATATATATAACATATAAAGTATTGGAGCCTATGACATGGCTCAGCAAATAAAAGTGGTTTTTCCCCAACCCGCACTCTACACACAAACACAAAAACACCTGCCACAGAGAGAAAAAGGCAGTTTGTCTGCGTTAAGCAGAGCTTTAAAAAGGTAACAGAAGTACAGTTAAAATACATGTTTCTGGTGGTGATCAAAAGTGAAAATTCAATAAACAAACAAACAAACAAGATCCATTAAGTGGAATGATCTAGTCAAAAGAAGTCTTCCATAATCTCTGCTTCAGTCCCTGATGGGAGTCACTGACTTCACATCCTGGAAAGACATAAGCCTAACAAACCGTTTACCTCATTTTTTTGGTCAGTTTCTTTTTCATCACAGTCAAAGAAACTTTAATCAAAATAATTTAAATAAACTTTACTTTCGTACTATATTTACCAGATCTCCGATATTTTGATCCAATTGTTTTGAGACATTCCATGTTGTATCAATTGTTTTGAGACATTCCATGTTGTATTACTTGAACTTGACAAGTTTGAATTTCAATGCTTGGTCAGTTGTGTACAAATTTTAGAACCTCGAATGACTATCTCAGTTTCTTTACCTTTATTTTTAACAGAGAATATAAACATTTATCTGATATCGTTGTTTTCAAGACAAGAGATTGGCTTTTAATGGACAAGTATTTGGTAAGAATCCCTGTTTCTGTATTTCTGTCATATTTTTTACTTTTTTTCTTTATTGAATATTTTCTTTATTTATATTTCATATGCTATACCAAATCCCAGTGGTATCCTCACCCCCTAAACCCCTATCCCCTCCTGCTCCTCCTGCTTCTGTGAAAATGCTTTTCCTCCCACCAACTCACTCCCATCTCAATGCCCTGGCATTTTCCTACACTGAGTAATCAAGCCTTCAAAGGACCAATAGCTTCTCCTCCCATTGATGCCCAACAAAAATATTCTCTGCTACATGTGTGGCTGGAGCCATAGGTCCCTCCATGTGTACTCCTTATTTGATGTTTTAGTCCCTGGGAGCTCTGGGGGATTTTGGTTGATTGATATTGTGGTTCTTCCTATGGGGTTTCAAACCCCTTCAACTCCTTCAGTCCTTTCTCTAAGTCCTCCATTCCGGACCCTGTGCTCAATCCAATGGTTGGCTGAGAGCATCCCCCTCTGTATTTGACAGGTTCTGGAAAAACCTCTCAGGAGACAGCTATATCAGGCTCCTGTTAGCATGTACTTCTTGGTATCCACAATAGTGTCTGGGTTTGGTGAATGTATATAGGATGGATCCCCAGGTACGTCAGTCACTGAATGGACTTTTCTCCAGTCTCTGCTCCACATTTTGTCTGCAGATTTGTTCTCCTGAGTATTTTGTTCCCCTTTCTAAGAAGAACCAAAGCACCCACACTTTGGTCTTCCTTCTTCTGAGCTTCATGTGGTCTGTGAATTTTATCTTGGGTATTCTGAGCTTTTGAGTTAATATCCACTTATCAGTGCATGAATAACAAGTGTATTCTTTTGTTACTGGGTTAACTCACTCAGAATGATATTTTCTAGTTACATCCATTTGCCTAAGAATTTCATGAAGTCATTGATTTTAATAGCTGGGTAGTAATCCATTGTATAAATGTACTACATTTTCTGTATCCATTCCTCTGTTGAAGGACATCTGAGTTCTTTCCAGGTTCTGGCTATTATAAATATATCTACTGTGAATATATTGGAGCATGTGTTCTTGTTATATGTTAGAGAATCTTTTGGGTATATTCCCAGGAGTGGTAGATCTGGGTTCTTGGGTAATATTATGTCCAAATTTATTGAGGAACCACCAAACTGATTTTTCGATTAGTTGTACCAGCTTGCAATCCCACCAACAATGGAGGTATGTTCCTCTTTCTCCACATCCTCGCCAGCATCTGTTGTCACTGTAGATTTTGATCTTATCTATTCTGACTGGTGTGAGGTAGAATCTCAGGATTGTTCCTTCTATGAGTACTAGGTTTCACTTATATATCCAGAACATTGAGCATTGAGGCAAGTAGCAATGTATATGAGGAATAAGGGAGCTATGATCGGTGTAATTCTCTTGTTGCTCTTTTTACACCTGATGTAGTTATTTAATGTAGACTTTTCTCTTGATACTTTTCATTATATTGATTTTTATATTACTATCTTTTTATTTCTAGATTACATTCTTTTAGAATTATGACTTAGTCATCATATCTGTGATCCCATCTAAACTAAAGATGAAAAAGTTGTTCAGTTGCTAACCTAACTTCCTTTTCTTCATTTAAAATTGAAATTCTCAAGTAGTATTTTCTTTTAATTTTCTACTGTTATTATTGTTGTTGTTGCTATTGTTATTTATTATTGTTTAGGTATGACTTGTGGACTTGTGGTTTACAGAAGGTACTTGGATGGAAATGACCCCTGTTACATTTTGTGTTTGGGCATGGATGCCTTCAATAGATTCTCATTTTGTAGAAGGATTGACCTGTTAGAAGATCCTCAGGAGTAAGGAGAAATTAAGTTTTCTAAAGAAGGAAGCACATTTTGGTGCTTCATTTATGTAAAAAGCCTGCCTATTAATCACTCACAAAGTCCATAGTGACTTGGTGGGCTGACACATTCTTCTACTCAAAAAGGAGCTCCTTTATCATTTTCCTATCTACTTTTTAAAGTCACAGTATTTCAGAACATTTGGTTGTAATGTTCAAGTATAGTCAATATTACCAAAGAATTTTCATATATATGACTTACAGGAGATTGACTTATTTCCACAAGGGGGCAGCCATGGTTGCTTGATCCCATTAAACATGAGAAGTGCAGCTTGACTATTCAAATCACAAGCTTCTCTTTAGCTACTGAAACTCACCTACTACTGCTATAGATATGTAATAGTATAATATTAATTAAATGTATATTTGTTGTTTAAACTTAAGAGAATAATAGATTCAAATCATTTACATAACTTGGTGCAGAATTCAAATGATTCCCATGTCACAGTTGTGCAAAAGTCATGATATGTATACATAAAACAATATAGGAAGAAAATGTAAGTATTTAATCTATTTAGCATGTTCATGAATATTCACATAAAATATGGAAATTAAAATAAAATATACATTTTTATAGACACAAAATGGAAGTATAAAAGCCACTCTATGGGTTCTGTAACTTAGGTAAACTTATTACACCTTCCAAACACAATGTTTTGAAGTCTATTTAAATTATGCTTTTTACATGTAACTATGCTAAAGTGTCAGAATATCTAGGGTTTTATTATTTTGATAAAGATGTTTGAAAATTTGTGCATTAGAGTTAAAACTTGTACAATGTTATGGTTTAGAGCTGCTTTCAACCATCTCTAACTCTAGTTCCAGAGAATACAATTACTGTCCTAATCTGACTTTTGTGGCCACTGAATGTTCATGGTGTATTTACATGGCTATAGCCAAGATACACATACACATAAAAATTATTTAATCTAAAAAATTAATGTTCATAGTTTTAAAAATTTTAAAAACATTCTGTAGTATTTCAAAAAATTTACATAATTGGGAATTTTACATATTCTGTTAATAAAGATCTCATCTTATTATAAGGCAGAATTGCTACAATACATGAATACAGAAGTGTTGTAAACACTATGCAATACTTTCATTTGATTTTGCCCATTCTTCACAAAACATACTTGAAAACAATATTTCTAAAATCGTTTCTTGTCATTTATTTCACACTATGGTACAATAAAGACTTAATGAAAAATTAATAACAATAGCTTTGATTCAACTTGGAAGTGTTAAACATATCTTGGGCATTCTGAACAAGTGTAGACAAATGAAAATAAAAGGTCCTAGAAGACAGGGCCATCAAAAGTACCTTGAGACTTGTGTTTTATGTGCACTTCATGGAATAATATCTTAACTATGAGAAAACCTCAGGCAAAATATACTCCATTAATAATATCTTAACACATATTATTATTCTTCTGGCTTTATCTGGATAATTAAATCCAATACAATTCTGTACCTTTCATGATTCTGATTTGTTTTTTAACATCTGATAGGTTATAATGGGACTAATAGTCACAAAATAATTATATTCTACAGAAATAATGATAAATTTAACTAATAAACCAAAAGTACATTCCCTCTTTCTCTGGTAAAGATATCAATTGCACATATATAAAATTCTTATGAACAGTGTGCACATGTTCATATTGTTTAATCTTTTGAACCAGTCCACAACATCTTCCTTATACTTATATTCTTGAGATTGTCAAAAAAAAAAAAAAACCCCACAACACTAGACAAGATTTCAATTTTAATTTATCTAAGAAATAATTTAATTATCCTATGACATATTGCAAAGCATTGTCAAAACTTTAAACACAATTTACAATTAGGAAAAACACTGGTTATAATAATATTTGTTACAATTTCAAATGTTGGCTGTAAAGATGACTCAGTGATTAAGACCAGGTTGGTTCCTTTTCCAGAAAATCTAGGTTCAATTTTCAACCCCTACATGATGGTCCACAACTGTATGTAACTCAGTCATAAGGGAAATGATCACTTCTGCAGTATTCAAGGATACTGAATTCACATAGTGCTCAAATCTTCTTATAGCCAAAACATCCATATACATAAAATGATAGACTTAAAGAAGATGGGACTTGTAAAGGTTGTGTTATTCTGTAGGTGTACTGAACTGAAAGATAAAACCATGTACAGCTTATTTTTTTTCCCAAGATAAAGGTCTTGGTGAAGTTTTAACTTAAAAGTATATATATATATATATATATATATATATATATATATATATATATATATATATATATATA
Source organism: Mus minutoides (assembly GCA_902729485.2). Taxonomy (NCBI): domain Eukaryota; kingdom Metazoa; phylum Chordata; class Mammalia; order Rodentia; family Muridae; genus Mus; species Mus minutoides. Next base: position 25,843 of record LR750890.1, read on the forward strand.
TATATATATATATAATTATTCATTTCATGTATGCACATAGTTAAGGGAAGATGAAGTTTCTAAGGAGTTTGTCCATTGCTGTTATTTTATTTCCATCTGAGACTACCAGCTCTTGTCATTCCTTGTACCTTTGTAGAGACATTTACATGTAATATGGGGAAAGAATTATGGCTGTCAAAGTGTTCTTGCTTTTAAACACACTTTAAGAAGAAGGAAACAAGCAAATATGACAATCTTTACTGTGTGTGCCTCACTCTAAAAATACCTAGCATAGAAATGGATTAATTTTCTAATAAAGAACGCATCTTTATCTCAGCTTTAAGAAAAAAAAATAATTTTAATTTAAATTGTTGATTTCAATGTGTTTCTCAACACCTCTAATGCTTAAACCCTATAATACAATTCCTCATGTTTTGGTGACACGCCCCCCCCCCAACACGAAATTTTATTTTTCTGATTAAGGCCCCAAAGTTTACTAAGAGTCTATGCTTATAAAGGGGGGGAGGGCCCATCCCCTATCAACCCATTCTTGATGCCTGTTGCCAGCCTGTAGGTGATCTGCTAGATGCTGTCTCAGGTATATCTCAAGGGTGTCTCAGCAGGTAGCAGTGTCTTGGAGAAGAGCAGGACAGGTGACAAAACAATAGAACCATCTAAGTCAGAAGGTTGCACCCCAGGTGGTCTCATTCTCAGTGGTAGCAAAGTCTGAATCAGCCTGATTCAAGGCTGGGGAGGCTACAATTCCTCCCTAAATATATAATAAAAATTAGCTGGACTTGGGCATAAAATTTCTTTATGTGCCATTGTCTTGCCTGGGAATTATGGTGGCTGGAAGAAGTGCCTGGCTTGGGAAGTCAGATTTTTCATGAACTATTCTTATCCGTCAAGGAGAATATATGCAGATATTTTGTGTTTATTTTGCACAAACATGGCTTATGGTGTATTATTAATAAACCACAGCCTCTTGGCATATACCTCTGTCTTAGATTGATATAGTTCAGAAATCTGGTTGCTCTTCATTTACTAACTGGCCCTCATCGCAGACCTTATTCCCAAATCAGACTAAAGTCACAATACATAATCAATATTCTTCTTCATATCAATGAATTTCTGCCACCTGCACTGGCTAGAGGCGAGGCTGCACACTTGCTGAAGACAGCATGTAGGACAGTGACTGACATGTTGAAATATAAAGTCGAGACAGTTGAAATAATTTTATTGCTACTCATAACTGTAATCTTGACACTGTTGGAAATAATAATGTAAATGTTTTGAATATACAGTAGTGCTGAAGAAGTAAAGGCCCTCAGAATGAGTACTGTTTTATAGGCTACTTTCCTGTGATGAATAAGGTGAATATGTTTCTCATGTCCTGTCAAGACTGACCTATTCAAATAATTCATAAGAAATATTGTTATCTTAACTGCCATAGGAAGGCCCACGTAGCTAGATAACTCTTTTCACTTGAGTAAACTTAAGATGTTTTCTAGAAAATTTAGAATATTCATTGCTAGACTCACTAAATGTCAGCTTTTATAAATATGATGAAAATAAACCTACTAAAACCAAAAGAAATATTTTAAAAATGACTTTTAAAAGTATAATTTACAGTCTATCTTTCTTTCTCCCTCTTACCATAACTCTCTCTTCTCTTTTTTATCTGTGGGTATGTTTTCCTCTTCTCTAGTATCTGTGCTGTCTTAGACAATGCCTGAAGCTCATGGGTATTAGTAGATTACAGAGTATGAGAATTTAGCCTGAGGTTGAGCTTAAAAAATATATATATATATATATTTTCTTTATTTACATTTCAAATGTTATCCTCTTTCCTGGTTTCCCTTCCAAAAAAGCCCAACCAATCCCCCCTACCCTCTGGTCACCAACTCGTACATTCCCTATTCCTGGCCCTTGCATTCCCTACACTGGGGCATAGAGGCTTCAAAGGACCAAAGGCCTATCCTCCCATTGATAACCAACAAGGCCATCCTCTGCTAGATATGCAGCTGGAGCCATGGGTCCCTCCATTTTTACTCTTTGGTTGGTGGTTTAGTCACTAGGAGCTCTGGGGGTACTGGTTAGTTTATATTGTTGTTCCTCCTATGGGGCTGCAAGCCCCTTCAGTTCCTTCGGTACTTTATCTATTCTTTTATTGGGGATCATCCAGTGCTTAGTCCAGTGGATGGCTATGAGCATCCACTTCTGTATTTGTCAGGCACTGGGAGAGTCTCTAAAGACACAGCTATATCAGGCTCCTGTCAGCAAGCACTTACTGGCATTCACAACAATGTCTGGGTTTGGTGATTGTGATGGTATAGATCCCAGGTGGGACAGTCTTCAGTCTCTGTTCCACACTTTGTCTCTATAACTCCTTCAATGGGTAGTTTGTTCTCCCTTGTAAAAAAGATCGAATTATCCACACTTTAGTCTTCTTTCTTCTTGAGTTTCATGAGTTTTGTGAATTGTATCTTGGATATTTGGAGATTCTGGACTAATATGCACTTATCAGTGAGTGTAAATCATGTTTGCTCTTTTGTGATTCGGTTGCCTCACTCAAGATGATATCTTCAGATCTATCCATTTGCCTAAGAATTTCATAAATTTATTGTTTTTAATAGCTGTATAGTACTCTATTGTGCAAATATAACACATTTTCTGTATCAATTCCTCTCTTAAGGGACATCTGGGTTCTTTCAAGCTTTGGCTATTATAAATAAGGGTGCTATGAACAGAGCATGTGTTTTTATTACATATTGGAGCATCTTCTGTGTATATGCCCAGGAGTGGTATTGCTGGGTCCTCAGGCAGTATTATGCCCAATTTCCTGAGGAACTGCCAAAGTGATTTCCAGAGTTGTTGTACCAGCTTGCATCCCTCAAGCAATGGAGAAGTGTTCCTCTTTCTCCACAACCTCACCAGCATCTGCTGTCACCTGAGTTTTTGATCTTAGCCATTCTGAATGGTGTGAGGTGGAATCTCAGGGTTGTTTTAATTTGTATTTCCCTGATGACTAGGGATGTTGAACATTTTTTTAGGTGCTTCTCAGTCACTTGGTATTATTCAGTTGATAATTGTTTCCTTACTCTGTACTCCATTTCAAATAGCGTTATTTGGTTCTCAATTTTTTTTAATATATTGTATATTAGCCCTCTATCAGATGCATGATTGGTAAAGATCTTTTCTCAATCTGTTGGTTGCCATTTTGTCCTATCGACAGTGTCCTTTGCCTTACAGAAGCTTTGTAATTTTATGAGGTTCCATTTGTCAATTCTTGATCTTAGAGCACATGCTATTGGTGTTCCATTCAGAAAAAAATTGCAGTATGTCCAAGGGTCCTCCCCACTTTCTTTTCTATTAGTCAATGTATCTGGTTTTATGTGCAGGTCCTAGATCCACTTTGACTTGAGCTTTTTACAAGGAGATAAGAATGGATTGTTTTGCATTTTTCTACATGCTATCCTCCAGTTGAGCCTGCACTATTTGTTGAAAATGCTGTCTTTTATCCACTGGTTGGTTTTAGCTCCTTTGTCAAAGATCAAGTGACCATAGGTGTGTGGGTTCATTTCTGGGTCTTCAATTCTGTTCCATTGATCTACCTGCCTGTCACTGTACCCATACCATGCAGTTTTTATGACAATTGCTCTGTAGTTAGCTTGAGGTCAGATTGTGATTCCACCAGCAGTTCTCTTATTGTTGAGAATAGTTTCGATATCCTAGGTTTTTGTTTTGTTTTGTTTTGTTTGTTTTGTTTTGTTTTGTTTTTGTCCAGATGAATTTGAAAATTACTCTTTCTAACTCCATGAATAATTGAGTTGGAATTTTTATGGGAATTGTATTGAATGTGTTGATTGCTTTCAGCAAAATTGCCTTTTTACTATATTAACCCTGCCAATCCATTAGCATGGGAGTTCTTTCCTTATTCTGAGATCTTTGATTTCTCTCTTCAGAGACTTGAAGTTCTCATAATACAGATCTTCCACTTAGTTAGAGTAAGTATCAAGCTATATTATATTATTTGTAATTTATTGTGAAGGGTGTTGTTTAGCTAATTTCTTTATCAACTCGTTTATCCTGTGTGTGGACGAAGGCCACTGATTTGTTTGAGTTAATTTTATATCCAGCTACTTTGCTGAAGTTGTTTCTCAGGTTTAGGAGTCCTCTGGTAGAATTTTTGGTGTCACTTAACTATATTATCTTATCATCTGCAAATAGTCATATATTTTTACTTCTTCCTTCCAATTTGTATCCCTTTGGTCTCCTTTTGTTTTCTAATTGCTCTACCAAGGACTTCAAGTACTATATTGAATAGGTAGGGAGAGAGTGGGCAGCCTGGTCTAGTCTAGGATTTTAGTGGGATTGATTCATCCTTCTCTCCACTTAGTTTGATGTTGGCTACTGGTTTGCTATATATTGCTTTTACTATGTTTAGGTATGGGCCTTGAAATCATAATCTTTCCAAGACTTATCATGGATGGATGTTGGGTTTTGTCAAATGCTTTCTCATCTTCTAATGAGATGATCATATGTTTTTTTTTTTTCTTTTATAGTGTATGATTTCGATGGATTTTCATAGATTGAACCATCCTTGCATTGCTAGGATTAAACCTACTTGATCATGATGGATGATTGTTTAGGTATGTTCTTGGTTTCGGTTTGTGAAAATTTTATTGAGTATTTTTGCTTCGATATTCATAAGGGAAATTGGTTTGAAGTTCTCTTTCTTTTTCTGGTCTTTATGTGTCTTAAGTATCTGTCTAACTGTGTCTTCATAGAATGAATTGAGTATTTACCTTCCGTTTCTAATTTGTGGAATAGTTTGAGGAGTCATGGAATTAAATCTTCTTTGAAGGTCTGATAGAACTCTGCACTAAACACATCTGGTCCTGGACTGTTTATTTATTTATTTATTTAGTTAGTTATTTTTGTTTGTTTTTATTTTTTGTTTTGTTTTGTTTGGTCTTGTTGTTTGTTTGTTTTTGGTTGGGAGACTATTAATGACTGTTTCTATTTCCTTAGGGGTTATGGGACTGTTTTGATCATTTATCTCATCCTGATTTAACATTGGTATCTGGTATCTGTCTAGAAAATTGTACATTTAATCCCGGTTTTCCAGTTTTATTGAATACAGTCTTTTGTTTTAGGATCTGATGATTTTTTTTGTATTTCCTCCATTTCTTTTGTTATGTCTCCCTTTTCATTTCTGATTTTTCTTAATTAGGATGTTATCTCTGTGCCCTCTTTATAGTCTGGCTAAGGGTATATCTATTTTGTTGATTTTCTCAAAGAACTACCTCCTGGTGTGGTTGATTCTTTATACAGTCCTTTTTGTTTCCACTTGGTTGATTTCAGTCCTGAATTTGATTATTTCATTCTGACTACTGCTCTTGGGTGAATTTGCATCTTTTTTTTTTTTTTTTCCTAGAGCTTTCACATAAGCTGTCAAGCTGCTCTCTCCAGTTACTTTTTGGAGTCAGTGCTATGAGTTTTCCTCTTAGGACTGATTTCATTGTGTCCCATAAGTTTGAGTATGTTGTGGCTTCATTTTTATTAAACTCTAAAAAGTCTTCAATTTTTTATTTATTTCTTACTTGACCAAGTTATCATTGAGTAGAGTGTTGTTCAGCTGCCATATGTATGTGGGCTTTCCATTGTTCATGTTGTTATTGAAGACCTGCCTTAGTCTGTGGTGATCTGACTGGATGCATAGGATTATTTCAAACTTCTATCTGTTGATGCCTGATCTGTGACCAATTAAATGGTCAATTTTGGTAAAGGTAGCATGAGGGACTGAGCAGAAGGCATATCCCTTTATTTTAGAATAAAATTTTCTAAGATATCTTTAAATCCATTTATTTCATAACTTCTCTTTGTTTCACTTTGTCTCGGTTAGTTTCTTTTTCCATGATTTATCCCTTTAAGAGAGTGGGGTGTTGAAGTCTCCCACTATTATTGTGTGTGGTTCAATGTGTCCTTTAAGCTTTAGTAAAGTTTCTTTTATGGTTTGGATACCCTTGCATTTGGATCATAGATATTCAGAATTGAGGGTTTATCTTGGTAGATTTTATCCTTGATAAAAATAAAGTGTCCCTCCTTATCTTTTTTAATATCTTTAGGTTGAAAGTCGATTTTATTCGATACTAGAATGGCTACTCCATCTTGTTTCTTAGGACCATTTGCTTGGAAAATTGTTTTCCAGCCTTTTATACTTAGGCAGTTTCTGTCTTTGTCACTAAGTTGGCTTTCTTGAATGCAGTAAAATGTTGGGTCCTGTTTACATAACCAGTCTGTTAGTCTATGTCATTTTTATTGGAGAATTGAGTCCATTGATATTAAGAGATATTAAGGAAAAGTAATTGTTGCTTCCTGTTATTTTTGTTGGTAGAGTTGGAATTCTGTTCATGTGGATATCTTCTTTTAGATTTGTTGAAAGATTACTTTCTTGCTTTCTCTAAGGTGTAGATTCCCACCTTGTGTGGGATTTTTCCCTTTCAAATGCTGGATTTGTGAAAGATTATGTAAATTTGGTTTTGTCATGGAATACTTAGGTTTCTTAATCTATGGTAATTGACAGTTTTGCTGGGTTTAGTAGCCTGGGCTGGCCTTTGGGTTCTCTTAGGGTCTGTATGGCATCTGCCCAGGATCTTCTGGCTTTCTTAATCTCTGTCTAGAAGTCTGATTTAATTCTGATAGGTCTACCTTTATATGTTACTTGACCTTTTTTCCTTCTTTTAATACTCTTTCTTTGTTTAGTTAGTTTGGTGTTTTGACTATTATGTGACAGGAGTAATTTCTTTTCTGGTCCAAACGATTTAGAGCTCTTAAGGCTTCTTGTATGTTTATGGGTGTCACTTTATTTAGGTTAGGTACATTTCTTCTATAGTTTTGTTGAAGATATTTGCTGCTCCTTTACATTGGAAATCTTCACTCTCTTCTATACTCATTATCCTTAGGTTTGTCTTCTCATTGTGTTCTAGATTTCCTTGATGTTTTAGGTTAGGATCTTTTTGTATTTTGCATTTCCTTTGATTGTTCTGTCCATATTTTGTATGGAATCTTCTGCCTTTAAGATTCTTTCTTCCATCTCTTGCATTCTGTTGGTGATGCGTTCATCTCTGGCTCCTGACTTTTTCCTAGGTTTTCTTTCTCCAGAGTTGTCTCCCTTTATGATTTCTTTATTGTTTCTACTTCCATTTTTAGATCCTGGATGGTTTTGTTCAATTACTTCATCTGTTTGTTTATGTTTTCCTGTAATTCTTTAAGTGATTTTTGTGTTTCGTCTTTAAGGGCTTCTACCTGTTTACTGCATTTTCTTGTAATTCTTTAAGGGATTTTTTTGTGTTTCCACTTTAAGGGCTTCTACTTCTTTACCTGTGTTCTACTGTATTTCTTTAAGGGAGTTATTTATGTCCTTCTTAAAATCCTCTATCAGCATCATGAGATATGATTTTAAATGCAAGTCTTCTGTTTTTCATGTGTTGGGATATCCAGGACTTGCTGTAGTGGGAATACTGGGTTCTGATGATGCCAAGTAGTCTTGGATTCTTTTGGTAAGATTCTTTCACTTGATAATCTTTGGTGTTAGATGTTCTTCCTGTCTCTGTCTGGAGCTTGTTCCTCCTGTGGGTCTGTAAACCTGTGTCAGCACTCTCGGGAGACCAGCTCTCTCCTGGCAAGACCAGTGCACAGAGGCCTGTGGAACAGCCCCACCTCCTAGATGCAGGTAGAGGCAGGAAGGACCCTAACCCAGATGCTCTTCAGCTTCTGTGGCCTTTGTGCTCCTAGTTGGTCCTGCCTTAGTCACTGGAGAAAAATGGAGATCTTACCTGAGTCCCTGGGCCAGAGAATTCCCTGGAGACAAGCTCTTCCATGGCAAGAGTAGTGAACAGAGGGCTGTGGAACAGCTCCACCTCCTGGGTGCAGATGGAAGGAGGAATCACTCTGTCTCAGCCACTCAGCTGCTTCTTTACCCTGTGTGCTCCTGACTGGTCCCGCCTTAGACAGTCACCAGAGATAAAAAAGGAAGTCGAGCTTTTACACTGAACTCTCTATGTCTGTAATCTATAAGTTGACAGCAGTACAAGTTATTAGCTTGCTTTACTGGTCCCATACTTCAACTCATGTTTTACTTAACTATAAATGACTATTAGTTCATTTTTTTTTCTGAAAAAGTATGTCTAATCTCTATGAAAAGAGACAGACATTATGAAAAGCAATTTACTATAATACAGAAGAAAAAACAAAATATAGAATCCAAGTCTTGTTTTGTTTATTAATTTATTTAAAAGCTGAAGTGACACATCATGAATAAAATAAAATGTATAATTTTAAACACAGAGATAACAGTATTAAAATAAATTAAAATTTGCTAATTGTTTTCAATTCAAGCTTAATTTTTCTAGTTTTTTCTAGTTTTTCCTTAATTTTTTAAGTTTGTTTTATTAAATGTTACCTATATAAGCATGTGTTTGAAGTCCATTAAAGAAGTCACTTAGGTATCATATTTTACTACAATTTTAATATAACCTTTGTTCAAGAAATCTTTAACCAACAATAAAACAAATGAACTAAACAATTATTTTTCTCACAAGTGAATGTCTAATGATGTAAATAACCTTATTTATACTGTATTTTAAGCCTTCTTCTAGACAGACACATCTATACCACTGTATTTACTATTATTGCCAATACAATAGATTTACAATTTTACTTTCCCATTATTTTATGATCAAATATTGTGCTTTTCTGTTTGTTCTTAGGGATTGAGTGTCTCACAAGAGTAGTTATCACAGAAGGGCACTGAAACCTTTATTTATTTGGGGGATGCAGCATTGTAATTATATACCATTCTATTTATTTATGGTATTCATATTTCGATTAACATGTTGGAGGTTTTAATTGACTTCACTCCCTATATCAGTCCTTAGGTATAAAATGGGCTTCATCACAAATGCTATATTTTAAAATATCATAACCTTGAACTGAAATTTAATAGAGCTTTAAACATATCAGGGAATGTTTCTAGTATTGATCTGAAAGTGCTCTGCAAATTTATAAAGTGCTGAACTAAAGCAATAGACTATATAATACAAACTGTTTTCACCTGCTTTTACACAGGGCACAAGTTCTTCAACCTAATACAGGGTCATGACTTAATACAAAATTGCACAAGTGAATGTAGAATTGAGAAAAAATTGCCAACAGTGCACAGAGACACCCCCCCCCCAAATGAATTCAAGAACAAAAGTAATGAGTCTAAGAAGTTTCTGGGAGCATTCTCACTCTTCTCTGTGTTCTAAATACAGTGAATGAGTCCTGCACTACACATGCTTACCTATTATGCAATACAGAAGAAGATGGATGTAGCCTGAAACACATCCAACCAGATTCAAAATTATTGCTTTGCCCAATTGATTCAGAGAGTCATGTTCTTCTTGTGTTCTTCAAACCCTTTGACTCTCAGACGACTTTGATTATGACTTTCATGGGTTCCCCTTAGCATGTGTTTTCTAAGTTCACTCTCTCCTTTCCCTCCTCTCTCTCTCTCTCTCTCTCTCTCTCTCTCTCTCTCTCTCTGCAATATCTTTCTATGGGCCTCTTTATTTGTTCCCATCTTCTAGAAGAGGAACCTTTGTAATTATTGTTGAATAAGTATAGCAAACTATCAGTAGGTTTCATTTCAATGTTATATTTTAAGTCAGTAATATTTAAGTTTGCACATAAGTCTTTGTGCTATCTAGTCTCTGGTTCTTGGTGTCCCACCCAGTGTTAGTTTTGGTTCCATCTCATGAAGTAGGTTTTAAGTCAAACCAGACATTGGATACTCCAACAAGTTTTGTGCCACCCTTGATCTAGGAAATTTTGCATACAGGATAGCATATTGATAAAAATTTTAAGTCCTTGTTGCTATTTATGTTTCTCTTCTAGTCGTCTGCAGAGTACCTTGCTGTAATAAAGAAACTTCATAATAGGGATGTAGGTTCTATATAGGTACTAACTGAATCTTTTCCTCTTCAATTATTGTTTGGATATGGTTGTTAGCAACACTGCTTTCAGTTTGTGGAGAACAACTTGCCTTAGAAACAGACTGTGTTGTTAAATATTTCCATGGCGTTACTTGTATAAATTCACAATTGGTCATAAACTAGTCAATTGGTCATAAACTAGTCCCAGTTCTGAAAATTTTGTTTGATGGAAAGAGATGGCCTGTTGAGAGTCCTACTTCCTCATTATTAAGAGACTTCATTAGGCTCATCTTCATATGATTTAGAAAGTTTCCACTGCACTAGGTTTCCATACTGCTCTTTAGATGTCCTTCAATCTAGCTGTCCCTCCATACATTTCGTTCTCCTACCTCATCTCCCCTTCCCCTCCCTTCCTGATGCTTCTTTTATTATTCCCCACACTAGATCTAGTGAATCCATAAATGTATTCCATTTCTCTCTCCCAGGGAGATCCATGTGTTTCCCAGTCGCTTTCTCTATGGCTATTCTCTTTAGGTTTACAGATTTTACATAGGTAATCATTTATACAATGACTAATATTCACATGTAAATTAATACAAACCATATTTATCTTGCTTCTGTTTTTATTATAATTAAATAAAACATTATGTTATGAATACACCAGCCACTTAATTCCCTTGCAATTAGACTAATTATTGCTCAATCATTGTATGAGTCAACACACTTTGGGTTCGAAATATATTACAGATATTTTCCTGTGTATATGCTGGATGTCACCTCTCAGAGGTATGGGATTATACAACAAAGGTCATGTATTTAATTTGCGGAGTCTAATTTTCTTGCATGCATGATAGGAAAAATTGCACAAGTCAGATGTTCAGTTAATGAACAGCAGAATCACTAACACCAATAATTAGTAATGGTATAATTGGAATAATTTCCACAAATCTTAGGAGAGAAATTGGAAGCAAGTTTCTAGGGTAAGGTCATAATTGTTAAAGGAATCAACAGACAGAACTCTGTCTGAATATTTTCCTGCAAATCTTAAAGTTTTGAAGCACAAAGATAAACATTTTGAGCATATAATTAGAGGGACACTGAATATCTTTGATTAATTTTGTCTGGACTATCAATGTCATAATTATTTGATTAGTAACATCCTTAGCTGGATGGGACACTAGCATTTTGGGAATATTTTGCTTTGTATGAGTAATATAGAAAAACAGAGGTTGTTTTAGCTGTCACCTAAGAGGCTCTGCCAGACCCTGACAAGTACAGAGGCAGATGCTCAGAGTCAACCATTGGTCTGAGCACAGGAACCCCAATGGAGGATTCAGAGAAAGGATTGAATAAGTTTAAGAGGATTGGAACCCCATAGGAAGAACAACAATGTCAACCAACCCCAAACCCCAGAGCTCCCAGGGATTAAACCACTAACCAAAGAGTATATATGGAGGGACCCATGGCTCCAGTGGCATATGTAGCAGAGAATGGCATTGTCTGGCATCAATAAGAGGACAGGCCCATGGTCCTGTTTAGGCTCGATTCCCCAGTATATGGGGATGCCAGGGCAGTGAGGTGGGAGGGGGAGCACTGTCATAGAAGCAAGGGGTGAAGAGGGTGGGATAGAGGAGTTCCAGAGGGGAAACTGGGGAAACATTTGAAATGTAAATACATACAATAGACTATATATATATATATATATATATATATATATATATATATATATATATGGAGGTTAATGAGATTGATATGTTAGACTATTCAGTACCCAGTAGCTGCTTTCTGTTATTTCTCAACTAAAACCTCACTGAGAAGATATCAAATGCCTACTCCTATTAAGTGAAAACAATAGTAGCTTAATTTCTTAATGGCATGTAGTTCTGAAGCCTGGCATTGACATCATCAAGGTAATCATTTCCTGTTTTTTATTAGATATTTTCTTTATTTACATTTCAAATGTTATCCTCTTTCCTAATCCCCCCCCCCTAAAAAAAACTCCTATCCCCTTCCACCTCCCCCTACCCTGTTCACAAACCCACCTACTCCCACTCCTGGCCTTGACATTGCCTTATAATGGGACATAGAACCTTCAGAGGACCAAGGTCCTCTCCTCTCATTGATGACCAGCTAGGCCATCCTCTGCTACATATGCAGGTGGAATCATGAGTCCCATCATGTGTTTTCTTTGGTAGTTTAGTCCCAGGGATCTCTGGGGGTACTGGCTAGTTCATATTGTTGTTTCTCCTATGGCAACACATCTCTTTGGGTAATTCCTATAGCTCCTTCATTGGTGACCCTGTGCTCAGTCCAATGGATGACTGTGAGCATCTACTTATGTAATTGTCAGACACTGGCAGAGCCTCTCAGGAGACAGCTTTATCAGGCTCCTGTCAGTAAGCTCTTGTTGACATCTGCAACAGTGTCTAGGTTTGGTGGTTGTTTATGGGATGGATCCTTGTTGGGACAGTCTCTGTGTGGTCATTCCTTCAGTGTCTACTCCACACTTTGTCTCTGTAACTCCTTCCATGGGTATTTTTCCCCCTTTTAGGCAGGATCAAAGAATCCTCACTTTGGTCTTCCTTCTTCTTAAGTTTCACATATTTTGCAAATTGTATCTTGGTTATTCTGAGCTTCTAGGCTAATATCCATCTACCAGTGAGTGCCTATCATGTGTGTTCTTTTGTGTTTGGGTTACCTCACTTAGGATGACATTCTCCAGATCTGTCCATTTGTCTAAGAGTTTCATGAATTATTTTTTTTATAGATGCATAGTACTCCATTATGTAAATAAACCACATTTTCTGTATCCATTCCTATGTAGAGAGACATCTCAGTTCAAGATGGCAAAGAGGCATGGAAATAAGCCTCAATCCTCTTCAGCACACATATGCTTCTCATGTTGCTTAGCTCATGGCCCCTTTCTTCCATTTCAGATTTTTTTTATCTTTTTTTTATTAGACATTTTCTTTATTTACATTTCAAATGCTATCTCGAAAGTACCCTTTAACCTTCTCCCTGCCCTGCTTCCCTACCCACCCACTCCCACTTCTTGGCCCTGGTGTTTCCCTGTACTGGGCATATAAAATTTGAAAGACCAAGGAGCCTCTCTTCCCAATGATGGCCGACTAGGCCATCTTCTGCTACATATGCAGGTAAAGACATGAACTCCGGGTGTACTGATTAGTTTATATTGTTGTTCCACCTATAGGGTTGCAGACCACTGCAGCTCCTTAGGTACTTTCTCTAGTTCCTATACTGGGGGCCCCGTGTTCCATCCTATAGATGACTGTGAGCATCCACTTCTGTATTTGCCAGGCACTGGCATAGCCTCTCTTGAAATAGCTATATCAGGGTCCTTTCAGCAAAATCTTGCTGGCATATGCAATAGTGTCTGTGTGCTGGCTGATTATGGGATGGATCCCCGGGTGGGGTAGTCTCTGCATGGTCCATTCTTTTGTCTCAGCTTCAAACTTTGTCTCCTTAATGCCTTCCATGGGTGTTTTGTTCCCTATTCTAAGGAGGAATGAAGTATCTGCACTTTGGTCTTTGAATATTCTATTAACACTCTGTACATCATCTTCATGTGGTATTCTTTCCATTGCCAATTCTTTTTTCTTGAACAACCTGGTTACCTGGTTAGAGCTTTTTACGTTCATAGATTTTTTTCTTTTTAAGATGGAAGTCACCTCAGGTATTGAGGTTAAATTTCCCATCTGAAGACCTTTAACTTTAATCACACTTGCTACAAATCTTTTCCCAGATACCAAATTCATATGCTCTTAATAATAAGCCTGAGTGTGTCAGAGGATCCATTATCTTTCCTCCTACACACAGTCTTCTTACTGATGGTTTGGCTACATGATATGCTGTAAGTAGATACAGGTAATATAGTTTAGAAGTTCTTAAACTGAGAAAAACTCTGAAATTTCTTGAATACTTTGTGCTTATTCAATCACCATCCAACTTTCTAAAATTTGAAAGTCTGTGGACCATTAAAGAAGAGTGACAAACAGAAAGCTTATTTCTGTGTTGTCTGGAGAACTCAGAAGTTCTATGTAAACTCAAGCCTAACATGCAGCACACAGAGAGCATTGTATTATGGGGTTTATTTTATTAGCCTTTAGAGAATTTCTAAGTAAAGCTTGTCAATGAAAAAAAAAAAGCTGGTCTTTTAACTGAGAAAGTTCTGTGTTGACTATGTTATATCATGGGCTTCTATTTAGTATATGAATGAGGTTATCCATTAGGCAATCTTCCGTCCTAATAGTAGACAGTATTCTCAACTTTTGAATTGATAATCAGCAGAGACATGGACAAAGTATGTTATTGGTAATGGCAATGCAGAGTTGTGGTTCAGTTAAAAGCTTAGCTATAGTTAACTCAATAACTACCCATCAAAATAAATGTCAAAGTTATGAGAAAACAGATTTCACTGCTCTAATAATGTGGTAATAATTTAATTAGCATTTTCATTGCATTTTGAAGCAGAAAACTGTAAATGTGATATAAACATGTTAGCATATTAACTTTATACACATTCATATAGCATAAAACTATATTTTAGTGTAAAATTCAAAATTTTTACAAAACATGTTTTAAAAGGTAAAATACTTTTGAGGAGAATATTTCAAGTGAAGTTCAGAAGTAGCTCTTTTAGGTTAACACTATCATTAAATATGCTCACACTATGCTTCATAATTTTTATAGATTAAAATTCTATATTCTGAATATATGCATTATGTCAGGTTATATCATATTTAAATAAATTATCAGAGTTATGTATTCAACAGTGAAACTGAATTATTTTCTAATACTTTATTGGAATTAAGACTATTGAATAGGTGGAAAAGGAATTAAACTTATTTATTTCTGAGAATACTGTCTCGCTGATTGTAGATACAATGTTAAGTTTTAAAAGTCTGCATTCCGGTGAACAATTTTTGATAAGTACAATACTATGGCAGTTTCATACCTCATATTATATTTTGCCACATTGCACACACAATGAGTATCATCTGTTCTGGGATGCTTGGTTGAGTAATTCTTATTTTGTCATGCTTTAGTGAAGATTTAATTCAGATTTTTAGCTTAATTTGTTCATCTAGCCATACTTCTTTAACAACTGAAATTTATAAGCATTGGAAAAATTACATACTGTCATTTCATAAAAACATGTAAGCAACCAACTTCCATTTTAAAGTACCATTTTTTTTATATTTCTAACAAAGCTACAAAGTTGAAGAAATGCATAAATTACTATAAAACAATGATTTTGTGTGCAATCGAATGATGGTGAACCAAGGATGTATTCAAATTTCTGGATGTTATTTAATTTGGAAAATAGACTAAATATAGACAGAGAAGGGGAAAATATAAAACAGAGGAAAAGGCACTAGTAGGATGGTGCAGAAACTAATATATAACTGATATATAAGAGCTGCTATGTTTTCCAGTCCTCCTCTAATTCCAGAAACTGGGGGAGGGGGAGACATAGGACAAAATTTTCCTATGAGTATATACAGAGGGAATTTTATGCCAGCATTTTCATCTTGAGATACATTGATTTGAACAAGAGATTCACATTATGTGGTAATTTATGCTACATTTATCAAAGTATATTGTTACGCTAACAACTTGAAGCTAATAAAGTTTCTTTAAATTAGAGATCAACTTATAATTTCTAGTTTGTTACTTTTTCCCTCAAATCAATAATCTAAATCTTATATTTATTTCATTTGTCAGGAAAAGGGGTCATATAAAGAGGTTTGCTTTAAATTCACTTGAAGGGGGTTGTTTAAATATGTATGTTCAGTTTTGGCCCAATTAAGCCTTCCTAAAGTGAAGAATTTTGTGTCTATACACAAGGATACAGAATTTATTGTGAAAGCAAGAGAAAACAGAGGAAGGGAAAAAAAAAAGAGCATCATTGTAGATTGGCTGTAGAGTTGTAGCAGGCTGCAAGTTTAAATGAGTCCAGAATGGAAAACAAAGAGAGGTAACCTAATTACAACAGAAGAAAAAAAATATTAATCAGACAAGTGGGCAAAATGCCCGTTCGTATATCTGGTGTAATAATACTCCTATGTTTATGATTCTCTTCTGTAGGCTTAGATTTTTGAAAGCCTACTTTAATAACTGCTATTAAATGACTCAACCTCCCTTCTATCCCATCTACCAGAGATAGAAGAACATAAAGTTTAATAGGAAACGTGATGTGTGTTTCAGGATTTTTCCTGTCCAATCACATTAGGGGAGTGGGAGGCCTGTGATTGGACAGTGAAAAGGGAGGCGGAGCTAAGAGTTGGGGAGACAGGGAGCATCTTAGGGTGGGAAAAGAAGGAAGATGTCTGTGGGCAGGAACCAGCTTGGCATTTACCAGCCACAAGTAGCTATCATTTCACAAGGTTAGAAATATCTGGAAAAAACTTTTATCATTATCAATTGGTTCTCAAGTTTTTGTACTGGTATCTTGTAAATTGTGATTTGATTGATACATAAATCTGAATAATTAATTAAATTTTAAGAGTCATGATTCTACCGGTTGTTGAGATGGATGATTGTGGGGTGCATGGGACATTGCATGGTAGTGAGATGAACTCAGTGGTCCTCCACCGGAGAGATGGCCCTACAGGAGCCCTGTGGCCCTGCAGGGCCAGAGAGTTGGCAGGCCAAGAGACCATGAGCATGAGATCACCTGGCTGGAGTCCTGTGGCCTGTCGGTTGTGGGCACTAGTGCAGGAATGTGTCAGTTCCTGTTTTAATATTTCTCACAATAGATGTGGACTTATTTAGAAATAGTTCTTTGGAGTGATCCAATTTTTATTGTCGGGATATCACCAGTCCAGTTCAAAACACCAAACATGAATCAATAGCAGAAGCTTGATCCAGAAGAAACCATGAAGGTCCACTGAATCAGCACGAGTCCACAGAAGTGGCAAAAAGCAGCCAAAATACCTGAGAATTCCTCTGGTGCATTTTATCTTTAAGTCATGACATGTGGAGATCTGCAAAGCACAGCAAAGTGTTAAAAGGCATACCAATGCAAGAGGGTCATCAGTGAAAACCAATAAAGCATCACACAGCAAACCCATATAAGAGGGTTGTCTTAGCTCTGGGCGGGTAATCTTTATATTTTTTCTAGACATTACACACCTTTCAAGCATTTTCTCCAGCAAAGCCTAACTTGCCCTTTCATAAGGTAGTTTCCAGAAAAAAAGAAAAACATGACATGCATGTCTCTGCAAATTATCCTCTCACATTTCTGCGTTAGCAAAACATCCTCTCACTTGTCATTCCCTTATAATACAGCTTCCAGAAAAGCATCATATGATACATCTGAGTCTCTAAAGAAATCAGGAATTGAAGATTTTTTTTTTTTGCCCTTGTATATTTTTGGCATCTTTGTCAAAGATCAAGTACCCATAAGTTTGTGGGTTTATTTCTGGGTCTTCAATTCTATTCCGTTGATCAACATGTCTGTCTCCATACAAATAGCATGCAGTTTTTATCACTATTGCTCTGTATTAAAGCTTGAGGTTAGTGATGGTGATTTTCCCCCTGCTATTCTTTTATTGTTAAGAATTGTTTACTCTCTTCTGAATTTTGACTTTCCAGATGAACTTGAAAATTGCTCTTTCAATGTCGTTGAATAATTGTTTTGGGATTTTGATGGGGATTGTATCGAATCTGTAGATTGCCTTTGGTATGATGGCCATTCTTACTATATTAATTCTGTTAATACATGAGCGTGGGAGATCTTTCCATTTTTTGAGATCTTCCATTTCTTTCTTGAGAGACTTGAAGCTATTGTCATATAGGTCTTTGATTGTATGATTAGAATCACCCCAAGGTATTTTATATTATTTGTGGCTATTGTGAAGGGAGTTGTTTATCTAATTTCTTACTTAGCCTGTTTATCATTTATATAAAGGAAGGCTACTCATTTATTTGAGTTAATTTTATATCCAGCCACTTTGATGAAGTTATTTATCAGCTGAAGAAGTTCTCTGGTAGAATTTTTGGGGTTGCTTATGTACTCTATCATATCATATGCAAATAGTGATATTTTGCCATCTTCCTTTCCAATTTGTATCACTTTGATCTCCTTTTGTAGTCTAATTGCTCTAGCAAGAACTTTAAGTGATTCTGTTATTTCTTCTTTGAAAATTTGTATCCCCTTGATGTTTTTGTTGTCTTATTCATCTACCTAATACTTCAAGTACTATATTGAATAGATATGAGGAGAGTGTGAATGATTTGTCTTGTGCTAATTTTTATGGGATTGCTTCAAGCATTGGAAATCAATCTGGAGGTACCTCAGAAAATTGGAAATAGGCCTACGTGAAGACCCAGCAATACTTTTCTTGGGAATATACCCAAAAGATGCCCCACCATGCCACAGGAACACATGTCCCACTCTTTATAGTGACCTTATTTGTGATAGCCAAAAGCTGGAAACAACCCAGATGTACCATGGGAGATGAATAGATTAAAAAAAAAAATGTGGTTCATTTACACAATGGAATACTACTCAGCTATTAAGAATGAGGATTTCATCCATTTTTAGCCAAATAGATGAAAATAGAAAATATCATATTGAGTGAGGCAATTCAGACCCCACTAATAAATGGATATTAGGCAAAAAAAAAAAAGTACAGAATACTCAAGATACAATCCACACAGCTCAAAAATATCAACAAGCTGAATGTCCCTAGTGAGAAATCCTCAGTCCCACTTGGGAGGGAGAAGAAAGCAATCATAAATGGGGGGGTGACCTGAGAGGGAAAGGAGACAGGAGGTGGAGAGGGAGAAGGGAACCTAATCTGGTATTGGATGAGGTAAAAGGACTGAAGCCCTGAAGACCAACAGAAAGAATTCTATTAGGCAACCTCAGGAGGTAGGAGGTTGTGGGGGTGGGAGGGTGGGGATGGGGATCAAGAATGCACCAGAGACCCAGGAGGTAAGAGACTCTCAGGACTCAAAGGGAGAGACATTAGACAAAATGCCTGACAGTAGGGAGAAGAAACTTATAGAGCCCACCTTCAACAGGAAACAGTGCATCAAATGAGAGAGAGGGTTGACATTCCATAGTCAAAACTGACCTATAATTATTCATGTCTGAAAGAACTACATGGAAATGGAGAGGAGCCTGAGGAAAAGAAGGCCCAGCAACAGGACCAGAGTAGGATCCAGCACAAGGGGAGGTCCCAAGGTATGACACTATTACTGAGGCACTGGAGAGCTCACCAAAATGGATCTATCATGACTGCATTCAGGAAGAGCCAACAAGCAGTGTTATTCTAACTGGAAGACCTAGACTCATTCTCTGAAGAAGAATTAGTGTTATCTTCAATGGAGATTAGAACATCCTGTTGAGCAGTAGGAATTGACAATCTAAAATAAAATATAAGTAAACAGTTACTTACATTTATAAAGGTTTTATTTATCCATCAGCTTATTAGTTCGTGACCTTCATTCAATTCAGGAAGTCAAGCAAAGTCATCACAAGAAATTGGAACAAGGAATAAAAATGTTAGTTTTATTTATTCACAACAGGAAACAAAGAGTTTAATCTCAGAATGAATCAGATAAACCAAACTCCATTATTTCCCATAGACACAGCTTTCATTTTGCCTCCAATACTTCCTTCCTAAAACTTATCAGATAACCAAGAATGCATTTCTTTGTTTGTTTGATTGTTTTTCGAGACAGGGTTTCTCTCTATAGCCCTGGCTGTCCTGGAACTCACTTTGTAGACCAGGCTGGCCTTGAAATCAGAAATCTGCCTGCCTCTGCCTCCAAGTGCTGGGATTAAAGGCATGCACCACCACGTTGGCCCAAGAATGCATTTAATATGAGATTTTAATTAAAATAAACCCAGAAAATTGAGCTGATTGTTTATAGCCAAAAGTGAGCAGAGAACATAGAAATATAAATATCTCACCAGCACAAGTATAATCTAAGACACATTAACAAGACATTCCCACTATTCAAATCATTAAAAACAACAACAGCAGCAACAGCAGCAGCAACAACAACAACAAGAACAACAACAAAAACTTAAACAAAGAACTGCAAGACAAAAATAAAGGAGAGCCTGAGGAAATTGAGGTTCAGTGTCCAGTGACAGGCCAAAATTGGGGTTCAGCTTATGGGAGGGCCCAAGGCCTGACACTATTACTGATGCTTTGGTGTGCTTACTGGTATGGTCCTATCTTGACTGCCCAGCAAACAGCTGAAAGAGTCAGATGCAGATATTCACATCTAGCCAATGGACAGAAGCTGCTCTCCCCTGTGGTTGAACAGAGGAGAAGCTGGAAGAGGCTGAAGAGAGGGATGAACCTACAGAAGGTCTAGCCAGTCTCAACTAGCCTGGATCTGGGGA
Source organism: Mus minutoides (assembly GCA_902729485.2). NCBI lineage: Eukaryota > Metazoa > Chordata > Mammalia > Rodentia > Muridae > Mus > Mus minutoides. The sequence goes on from LR750890.1 coordinate 46,189, forward strand.
TCCCTCAGACACTGAGTCACCAAGAAGGCAGCATACACCACCTGATATGAGGACCCGGAAACATAAACAGCAGGGAACTGCCTGGTCTGGACTCAGTCAGAGAGGGTGCATCGAACCCTAGAGAGACTTGTGGCCTCAGAAAGTAGGGTCTGCTGGGGTCAGGGTGGGTGTGGGAGCATCCTCTTGGTGATGAGGGGAGGAGGTATGCCATGTGGAGCAGCAGCAAGAGAGATGGAGTCTGGACTATAAAAAATGATTAAGGAATTAATTAATTAAACAGCAGCAGCCAGACTGATTTCCAGACAGTTTGTATCAGACTGCAATCCAACCAGCAATGGAAGAGTGTTCCTCTTTCTATATATCCTTCCCAGCATGTACACACTCTTGAGTTTTTATCTTAGCTATTCTGATTATTATAAGGTAGAATGTTAGGGTTGTTTTGATTTGCATTTCTCTGATGACTAAAGTCTTTGAACATTTCTTTAAGTGCTTCTTGCCATTCAAAATTTCTCAGTTGTGAATTCTCTGTTTAGTACCCCCCCCCTTTTTTTATTGGGTTGTTTGGCTTTTTTGGAGGTTAGCTTCTTGAGTTATTTATATATTTTGCATATTAGCCCTCTATCAGATGTGGGGTAAGTGAAGACCTTTTCCCAATTTGTAGGTTGCAGATTTGTCCTATTGACTATGTATTTTGCCTTACAGAAGCCTTCTAGGTTCATGGAGACCCGTTTATCAATTATTGTTCTTAAAGCCTGAGCCATTGAAATTATGTTTAGAAAATACCTCCTGTGCTAATGTGATCAAGGCTCTTTCCCACTTTCTCTTCTATTAGATTCACTATCTGGATTTATGTCAAGGCTCTTGATCCACATAGAATTTAGCTAGAGACCTGAGAGGTGAGAGATTCTCAGGACTCAGAGGGAGGGACCTTAGATGAAATGCCCATCAGTGGGAAGAGGGAACTTGTAGAGTCGACCTCCAATAGAAAGACAGGGCTTCAATTGGAGGGATGGAGTTTCCATCACATAGCCAAAAAACCTCTGTTCCAGAATTGTCCCTGTCTAAAAGAACTGCAGAGACAAAAATGGAGAAGAGACTAGGGGAAAGGAGGTCCAGTGACAGGCCTAAATTGGGATTCAACTCAAGGGGTGGCCCCAATGCCTCACATATTACTGATGATATAGTGTGCTTACAGACAGTAGCATAGCATGGCAGCCCTCTGAGAGGCCCAACACGCAGCTGAAATAACCATATGCAGATATTATACCCAATCAATGGAGAGAAGGTGGAGATCCCTGTGGTTGAATGAGTGAAATGATGAAAGAAGCTGGGGAGTAGGGCAACACCATAGGAAGTCCAGAAGTCTAAACTAACCTGAACCCTGAAATCTCTGAGACAATGAGCCACCAAGCAGGCAGCGTATATTAGCTGATATGAGGCCCCCAAAACATGTATAGCAAAGGACTGCCTGGTCTGGCCTCAGTTAGAGAAGAAGCACCTAACCCTGGAGAGACTTAAGGCTCTAGGGAGTGGGGAGGTGTGGTGGAGTGGTGATGGGGTGGATACAGCCTTTTGGAGATGAGGAAGGAAAAATTAGATGAGGAGCTGTGGGAGGGTGGACAAGGTGGGGGATAATGACTAGACTATAAAAAAGATTAAACAACACAATAATAATAATAATGATAATGATAATAATAATAATAATAATAATAATAATAGAAAAAGAAAAAGAATGCCACAGGAACAAAAATTTTTAAAAATAAAGTAAAAAAAAAAAGAAAGAAAACCTGCCAAAACAAAAATAAAAATAAAGAAAAAAAGAAAGAAACAGCAGCAGCATTCTGGAGTGGTGATGATTTTCCTGGTAATCATATTTTAATGGCTGCTTTGCCCCTCCCCCAATTTTAAAGAGAAATATGGATCTAGGGAAGTGTTTAATGAAAAAACTTGTGGAGAGAGACACTGTATTTTGTCATAACTATCTCCATTTACTCAATTGATGAAGCCTTTCAATCAAAATGTATTTCTGACTCATAATCCATTCATCTCTCTTTGTACAACATAAAAAATAGTAATATTTGTTTCTTAAAGAATTGTAATGCATTTTGATTTTTATTGTGTTTTATTTTTATTCCCCTTTTTTATTTTTAAATATTTGTGTATAGGTAGGAGAAAATTTCTTCAAATATTTTAGGAGTTGGTATCAAACGCACCAGTTTATTCAGTAGTTCAGTCCTATTCTTCTTTACATAGACCATTTCTTTTCAGTGTTATTATGAGACAATTGGGTTTGTTGGTGTTTTTGTTGTAATGACATTTGGCATGAAAAATAACACAGAGATTCAAGAAATTTTAGCCCCTAACATCTTATAGAATAATACAACTCTTAGAGATGAAAAATAGACTTGACAAAATTTAACTTTAATTAAGAAAATGAAGACATGAAAATGAAAATAAAAATTCTAACCATTTATTTTGTGTATATAATATATATTTCTGTGTGTGTCTCTGTGTGAGTATATGTGAGTGTGTGTCTGTATGTGTATGAGATTTGTGTATGTCTGTATATATGTGTGTGTGTGAATGTGTGTGTATGTGCATGTTCACATACAAGTGCCACCATATGCAGAAGTCAGTCTGAGGATAGTTTTCTGGAATTCCTTCTCCTTCTTCACCATGTTCAGTCATGGTCTTTCGTGTTTCCAGTCAGAGATCTCCTCTTGATATTCTGAGAATTTCTCTTTCTTCCATCAGCTAGTGTCCCTATGGAAGCGCTTAGATTACAAATGCCAGCTACTGCATTTAGCTTCTTACAATGGTTTTTGGGATTGATCCCAGTTCATATAATTTGTATAGCAAAGACTTTTCCATTGTAGTCTTTTTTGCCCACAATTTTCTTGGTTTTGAAAAATTAAAGTTTCAAGCTTAAGTTCTCAAATACAAATATTAGAGATGCTAGAAGAAAGTAAAAGAGGAACAAAGAAGAAACTCTTTAGTAAATAAGTTAACATATTCTTTAAAATGGATTTTATTTGAATTCAAAGAATGAAAGAAGTCAGTGCAGTCCCAATACAATTATCAAGAGTAAGATTTAATGAATGGTTATTATCAAGAGCATTTACAATGTGTCATGTACAAAGCATGAATAGATCAATGTAGGTCACAGAAAATGATAGAGCACACAGAATCCATCATGTTTTTAAGCATAGCACCATATTTGGAGCATTTCCTTAAAATTAGAAAGTAATTTTCTACCAAATTTTTTCATCTAAGTAAAACATTAATATAATTAAAGCAGAATACAGGAACGTGTGAGACTACAAAACTTTTATCTCCATAAATATTTTCTGAAGAATACATATTTCTCAATAATTAATCAAAATTAGGGGAGAGAAAGGTAAATGGATATGAGATTAGAAAAAAAGGCAGTCAATTTTATTTCTTTATTTCAAAATATTAAAAGTATATTGAGGGATGGGAAGATGAAATAGCGGGTAAAGCTTCTCCCATGCATGTATGAGCATTGGAGTTCAGATTCCAGAGACCATGTAAATTTCTAGGGGAGGAAATGGGTGAAGAGGTTTACTGTAGTTCTAGCACACTGAAGGCAGTGAATAAGTGTCCCTACTATGATTTTAACTTTCAAGTAGTAAATCAGATAATTAAGGAAAGGATAATACTGTTCAATGTTATAAGGATGGGCTATAAAAATACTTAAGTAATAGGTAATGTGATATTTTTATAAAACATAAGAAATAAATATTAACATGAAATAATAAATAATATAGTCCACAGAAACTTTCAATCTATTGGTTAAACATACTCCATGAGTATGCGAACATGTGATGAAGTTCACGAAGCTGTGTTGGATATAATGATCAATTGGATATAATAAACATATAATTGGATATAATAAACAAAGGTTTTATGAATGCAAATGTTTGTCCCTTATATTATAGGAAACAAAAACTTTCTAAAATTTATTTTAAGCAGGTAACATACTGAGATAAAGGTAAAAATGAAAATCAACAACCTGAAAGATGGTTTTCTGATGAAGGTTGCATGATATTCTCCTCTATGGTTATAGCAATATGTCATTAGGGGTTATTTTTATTGCTATGTTCCTTTAAGAGTCCATGACCTATCTACTCACTTGTTTTTGATCACTTTAATAGTTTTAGACTATCACTTGATGTCTGTGGTTTTCTGCCCCCTAAACTTCTGTCTAACCATAAAAAAAATAATTGTATATTTTAAGAAAATAGAAGAGAGATTTAAATAAACTGACTATAAATAAATGAAAAAAAAAAGAAAAAGAATAAAAACTGTGTTTGGTGGCTCACATAATGTATGTGCCATCATTGTAACTGCATGTGCTGCAAGTAGGTTACTGTTGTAGGTAGTATGGTTTGTAGCTGGATTAAATTGATGGTTACCTTCCTTCTTTGAAAGCATTCAAAGTAGCTTCCAGTACCATGAATTATAGTCAGTCGGGTCATTCTGTTCAATGTCAATGTTCAATGACATAAGTAATAACGTTGTGGAAAGTAACCAATGGCAATCCTCCTGATGTTTGGCATTCAGCAGAAGAAAGGGTCCATGGACCCATATGGCTAATGAATCAACAATATTCAACCCCTTTCTGGCCCTTGAGGTTTTACTTGGTCTAATAGCATATCTAGCCAGGGCATTGTTTGCTCTATTATATGGTAAAACCATTTTATTTCCTTGATGAAAATTAGCACAAAGACCCACAACTACATATAGAGCATAAGAACTCATTCCTGACTTGGATGACATCATAATATCCCTAACTTGAAGGCTCAGAGGTCTATGTGGACAAAGACGCAAAACAATTTGTAGATAACCAAAGAAACAATACCTTTGGTACTCAAAAGGACTATTTCATTGTGGTAATGGGTGTCCTAATATTTAGATGAGGAATTTGTCAAAGTTGAGTAGGCTGATGCAGATAAGATCTGGGATATAATGATATTCGTAATATCCCACTGAGAGCAAAACCCTGAAGCTTATTGGAAATTCCGTGAGAAAGTGGTATCACTAATGACATGATATGCAAAATAAATCATTTTTTCATAATCATTCAAATAAGTCAAAACATTAGCCAATACTTCGAAATTACTGTATTTTAGTGATACAATTTTTCTAACCAAAACTCTTTATGTTTTTTTCTTCTCTCATTGACCCCATGTAACTTCCTTTTTTCCCTTGTGTATATTTTTTTCATGTGTAGAACTTAACTTTTACTATTTCATGATCAGGAGTATTAAATAGTAAAAGAATATGTGGAGCTTCTAAATGCAAATATAGATGATTATAAATATCCAAATAAATATCACTTGAGATACTTCCTACCTTAGATTACACTTTGAGCCTAAGTATTAGGGGTTAAATCCAGTAGTTCATTCAGAAGCAAAATCAATTCAGCTAGAATTGTAAGGTTGAAAAGTGATAGTTATTATAATTTCTGAATTTCAACCATTATTGTCTGTTGAATTTTCTCTTGGAGGCTGCAAGCCTCTCAACAACCCTGAGGTTGAACCATTATTATCTTAGGCAAAACTATATCAATGTAACTGTGAATTTGTGAATAATGTATACTTCTGGTAATATATATTCTTTCTTCTCAGAGTCATAGTGCTCAATAATTTATGTAAAATGAATCTAAATAACTTATGTGACAAAGCACAAAGAAAATACATCTAAAATTAGAAAGAACAATCAAAAAGAGAAACATACAATAGAAAACTTACAAACCATTTATACTTATTAAAATTAAAATTTAAGTATATGCATGTATTTTAGAAATTCCTTGCTCTTGGTACTAGGTTATATTCGGTGAATATAACATTTAGTATACTCAATAGCAGTCATATTTCAACAATTTAGCACTAAGAGAGTTTAGAGAAGAATGCTTACTATAGTTGAAGTAGTCTCCACATAAGTTTTCAATCAATGGTGGAGATATACCAAACAAGCTATGATTGATAACTACTCTTTCTGTGGACAAAACTTCAGTACATACAGGCACAAGTACACACACACACACACACACACACACACACACACACACACACACACACACAGAGCACACAAACACAGAAGCTCATAACTGCCTGTAATTCCAGGTTCACTGTATTGGGCAGCAGGTTCTGAAGATATCCAAACAAAGGTAAATAGGTACCTATTCAGCCAACAAATACGCATTAGTAAATGCTTAAATTCCTTTAAAAATAAGTTTTCAGTACTAACTGAATAATCATTTATCATTTTGTTCAGAACTATAGTTTTTGAAATTTTATGTCATTACATTTTTCATTGTTTGGATTACTTAAAGTTTATGTCTACAGAACAAAAAATATTAACATCCAGCACACAATAATTAGTAAAATCAATGACCAGGCAAGATTTTCAGTGAAAATCAGGCAAGCTGATACAACCACTCTGGTGGTTTATCAGAAGACTGGACATAGTACTACAGGAAGATCCAGCAATACCTCTACTGGGCATATACCTAGAAGATATTCCAACTGATAACAAGGACACATGTTCCACTATGTTCATAGCAGCCTTATTTATAATAGCCAGAAGCTGGAAAGAACCCAGATATCCCTCAACAGAGGAATGGATACAGAAAATATGGTACATTTACATAATGGAGCACTACTTAGCTATTAAAAACAATGAAATTATGAAATTCTTGAGTAAATGGATGTATCTGGAGGATATCATGCTGAGTGAGGTAACCCAGTCACAAAAGATGTCATTTAATATGCACTCACTGATAAGCGGATATTAGCCCCAAAACTTAGAATACCCAAGATACAATTTCCAAAACACAAGAAAATCAAGAAAGACTAATGCGTGGATACTTCATTCCTCCCTATAATAGGGATTAAAATATGCATGGAAGGAGGTGCAGAGACAAAGTTTGGAGCTAAACGAAAGGATGGAACATCCAGAGAGTGCCCCACCCAGGTGGTCCATCACATAATGAGCCACCAAATGCAGACACTACTGCACACACTAGCAGGATATTGCTGAAAGGACACTGATATAACTGTCTCCTGGTAGGCTTTGACAGTCCCTGACAAATGCAGAAGTGGATGCTCACAACCATCTATAGGGCAAAACACAGGGTCCCCAATGTAGGAGCTAGAGAGTACCCAAGAGCTGTAGGGGTCTGCGACCCTATAGATGGAACAACAATATGAACTTACCAGAACCCCCAGAGCTCATGTCTCTAGCTGCATATGTATTAGAAGATGGCCTAGTTGGCCATTACTCGGGAAGAAAGGCACTTGGTCTAGCAATGTTTATATGCCCCAGTACAGGGGAATGTCAGGGCCAAATAGTGGGAGGTGGACAGTAGGGAAGCAGAGCGGGGGGTGGGTATAGGGGACTTTTGGGATAATACTTGAAATGTAAATGAAGAATTTCTCAAAAAAAAAAAAAAAAAAAAGAATGCCACAAAGAAACCTACAGCATAAACTAACCTAGCCCCATAGAAGTTCAATCAGACTGAACTGCCAAGCAGAAAGCATGTATGGGGAAGAGGTAGGTCCTCTGCATGTATGTAACAGTTGTGCAGCTGGGCCTTCATTTGGAGCTCCTAAAGCAGTAGAAGAGGCTATCTCCTATTACATTGTCTGACATTTAATCAATTTTCCCTAAGTGGACTGCATTTCTTTGCCTCAATAGATGTGCCTAGTCTCATTGATATGCCAAGGCTTTTTGATACACATGGGAGGCCACTAATCTTTTTAGAAGGGAGGAGAGGTTAATTGGGTTTTGACAAAGGAACACAGGGAGGAGAAAAGGGAAGAAATCAGTGAACATATGTATAGTAAATAAATAAATAATCAGTAAGAAACAAATTACAAAAAAAAAATGGGAATAATTATAATTTATCAACTATGTTGAAGTTTTATCCATAAAAAGAAATTCACACCGATTTTTCCCTGGGTCACTATCTCTTTAAATTGAATAGTGCCTGCTAAATTTGCATTATATATATATATATATATATATATATATATATATATATATATATATATATGAATGACAGCTTGCTGCTCCCAAACAGTTTCTTCTTTGTCTCACAGTCAGCACAAAAAAGATAAAATATAGATAATAACAATAGAAATGTGCTATTTATTTTAATTTGAATACTCACAAATTATCAAATACTCATCTTTATCATCTTTCTCCTCCTCTTCTACTTCTTCTTGCTGTCGTCATCATCATCATCATCATCATCATCATCATCATAATTCTACTTGAATTTCTCAAGATTTAGATATAACAGTCTTGCTATATATTATCAGATCAGAATAATATAAAATAAAGATTTTTACTTAAGAAAACATGTAAGAAGAAAAGTATGTTATTCCCATGTGAATCCTTTACTTCATGACTACTTCTTAATAACAATAAAAATCCCCATATACTTTTTTGTTGTTTGATACAAGCCCACCAAATTGCCCCTGTAATTTTATATGAACATGACTCACATTACATTATATACTGTGCTTGATGCATAATATCTGATTAAAATAAAGTTTCTTCATTTTCACATGCTTGGTATTAAAATTATATGAATAACTTGTGGTAAAGTTTGCTCTTATAGAAATCCTGCTTTCTTTATTATTCTTGAAATCACATATGTGATACACACACACACACACACATACACACACAAACACAAACACATATATGAATAACTCAGAGGAATAATCTATTTAATATCTAGGACATTATGGCATGTATTTCTGTTTTTCTGAATTTCTTTTGAAGATATTGAAAGAGAGAATATAATTGGGTGGTATCTTTACGGGGGAAAAAGATGCAAGATGTGGGAGTAAAAGGAGGACAGAAACCTAGCACTCAGGATATTCTAAAATATCATATGTAAATAAAATAGTTTATATCATCCATGCTTAAGTTTACACACATTTTCATATACAAGCACAAATAATAGAAGCTACACCATGCAGACTTGCTTCCCAAAAGACATAGTTTGTCAAGTGAAAATGTTACTTCTAGGTATGGGAATTGTTCCCTCATGTTAGACTTCACATCTGTTCTATGAACTAAAAATAACACAGGCTATGTTGTTGATATTGGTTGCTCCGAGAACTTTATGGCAAGATACTTGATTAATATAGCACCTGCTTTAGGAAGAGTTTCTGGAGAAATCAAGCTAAAACTGACCTGGAAACTTTAGCTATCATAAAAACATCCTTGTTTTCAAAATCTTGTCTCTACAGTATAACACTATGCCATTCTCCAAGTTATTTATTTTATTTTCATCAATTATTTTTATTTTATTTACTTATACTGCAAATACTGAACCTTTTTCCAAGTTCCTCTCATAGAGTTCATTCCCAACCCTCTTCCAATTTGTCTCTGTAAAGATACCCCCTAGGGTATCCCCTCATTCTAGGGCATTAAGTCTCTACAGGATTAGGCATATCCTCTCTCACTGGAGACAGACAAGGTATCCTTCTGATACATAGGTGGCAGGAACCTAGGAACAGCCTATGTATGCTCTTTGGTTGGTGATAGCCTCTGGGAGTGCCTATATGTTCTAGTTAGCTGACTTTGTTCTAATGGTGTTGCAGTACACTCAGTTCCTTCAATCTTTCCCCTAACTCTGCCAAAGAGGACCTGACCTCCATCCAGTGCTTGGCTGTGGGTATCTGTGTCTGTCTCTGTCAGCTGTTGGGTATAGCCTCTCAGAGGACAGCCATGCTAGCCCCCTGTCTGTAAGCACAACATAGCATCAGTACAGGGATTGGTGCCTGACCAAGGAATGGATCCCAAGTTGCTCTGGTCTTTGGTTGGCCATCAGATTCTGCTCCACTTTTGTCCCTGCATTTCTTTTAGACAGGAACAATTTTGAGTCAAAAGTTTTGTAGGTGTGTTTGTTTCCCCATCCCTCCACTGGGAGGAGGGGTCCTGTCTTTCTACTGGAGGTGGTTTTTCAGGATCCATATACTCACTGTATCATATTTCTGTAATATCACTCATATTGAGTCCTGGGAGTCTCCTCTATCACATGTCTCTTGGACTTCCTGCTAATTCCCTCACTCTAATCTCCCACAGCTGCATATTACATTCATTCACTTGGCTCTCTGTAACTCTCTCCTGTCTATCCTCATACTTGATCCGGCCACCATATTTCCATTCCCCTTCCCAGCTCCCTGAGATTCCACCTTACTCAAATTAGAATGGCTAAGATCAAAAACTTAAGTGAGAGCATATGCTGGCAAGAGTGTGGAGAAAGGAGAGCACTCCTCCATTGCTGTGGGATCGCAAACTTTTACTCCCACCCTGAAATTCAACCTGGTGGATTTTTTCAGAAAATTAATAATAGTTCTTGAAGACTTAGCTGTACCACTCCTAGGCATTTACACCCCCCCCCCCCAATTCTCTACTGTACCACAAGGACACATGCTCCACTAAGTTAATAACAGCCTTATTTGTAATAGCCAGAAGCTAGAAACAACTCATATGTCCCTCAACTGAAAAATGGGTACAGAAAATATGGTTCATTTACACAGTTGAATATTATTCAGCTATGAAAAAGCAAAGGCATCATGAATTTTGCAGGCAAATAGATGGAATGAGAAAATATCATCCTGAGTGTAGTAATCCAGACCCCAAAATATGCTCATGTTATGTACTCACTGATAAATGGGAATTAGCCAAGAATTACAAAATACCCATGTACGATCGATCACTGAGGCTAAGGTAAAGAGAATTAGATTAATTGCACTGAAAAAGGAATTCTCAAAAAAGAGTCTTTGTTAAGTGCAAAATAAGCAATTTGAACAAGTGTAGCAGATTTAGAAAGAAAAATTACAAAATATTAAATATTAAAGGAAAGTAGAATGGAGCTGAATCCTACATTCTAGGAGATAACAGATTAAGGAAATGGGACTTTGGGGACAAGATCTCGCCCAGCTAAGTTTAGGTCCAGACATTACACCTTTAATCCCAGGAGACAGTCTAGCAGATCCATGAGTTCAAGTCCAGCCTGAGACAGAGCAACCAAGCTTAGGGAAATGGAAAGCAGGTAATAGAATGAGGTTGGGGTTACATGGTCCAGCCCCAGCAAGCGGCAGAACTTAGCAGCTTTGGCTATGTGACTTTGACTTTAGAGTCAAGAATAGAAGGGGCTACTAGGACAATTGATGCTAATTTGCTGAAGCTAAGAGATCAGCAGTAATTAAGAAGAGATTAGATTTATTATTTATTATTTATTTATTATTGGGCTGAAATCTGGGAAGTGTTTTCTGAAAGCCCAAAGAACCTGTTTCAGAGATAGCCAAGGCTATACCCATGATGCATTTTTTACTTGGCAATATGTAAGAATCACCCTGGTGGTACTGGTTTTGAAGGTATGAAGGGGTCGTGGAGAACAGATAAGGCTTGGCACTGTGAGAAGCCAGGCACGGCCATTGGTGAAGGTACAACCTAAGTTTCAGTTGATGGCCCAGGACTGAAGGCATCTTGCAAAGATGGTGAGGCTTGGCACCATGAAGAGAGCCTATAAGAGGCTACTGGCAATGCCTAGTTGCAGCAGAAGACACCAGCATATTGGAGATGCCCCTAACATGGGATGATTACCAAGGACAGCAGCAGCAATGGAGTGGAGTCAACTAGAGCCTAGAGTGTTAAAAAGGGCAGAGCTGGAGAATTAAATCAAGCCCTTTAGAGAATCACAGAAGATCATGTGTGGATCCCAGATATTGGAACAAGAAGCTATAAAGCTGAAGTTGACCCAGAGAACCCAAAGTGTTAAAGATGCCAGAGCCATGGGATACCTGCTGAAAAAGCTGCTAATAAGGAGGGGAAACAGCCCAGGAAAATGAAGTTTGTTGCTGTCAAAAAAAGAAGAAAAAAGAGTGGAGATATGAAGACCTTCTTTGACATCAGATATGGAGATGCAGAGTTTGTAGTTTACCCAGCTAGTTTCCTGTTTTCTTTAGAGATTATAATTAAGTGGTTGGATGAATATCTGAAGAGACTTTGAACTTTGGACTTCTTAACATTGTTGAGACTGCTATACACTATGGAGACTTTGGAAGATAAACTAAATAAACTTTTATTAGGCTATTGCTAGGTATGACCCCAGAAACTCATGAGTTCGAGCAAGCCTATGGGGACCAGTGGAGCTGTTTGCATATGCTTTGTATAGGGAGTGGCACTATTAGGAGATATGGCCATACTGGAGTAGGTGTGGCCTTGTTGGAGGAAGTGTGTCACTGTGGGCATGGAAAATTCACTTGAAAGACTCTCTCCTGATAATCAAAAGCACCAGAGTACCTTGCTTGCCAACAGCCATCCAAGAAAGGGTTACAGCATTCTGCAATCATCCAGTGAGACTCCATTAGATAGCAAGGAAACAGGTAGGTCTGAGAAGAGTCTCCTGAGAGAATGATGAACAGACCTGTGAGGGTATTAACATCTTATAATTTCAAAGTAGTTGTTTTGTACAAGAAAGAATTAAATCAAGTAGGCAATTGTGGCGTGCCTCTCTCGACCAGCAAGAAAGTCACGCCACCACAGTGATCTCAGTCAGCTTCATTCTGGAGCACCTTGATAGTAGATTCCCAGGACCCTGGACAGCAGAAGAGCTGCTGCTTTTATACTCTCTCAGGGAAGGGGGAAGGGTGTCATAGTGGTTGAGGATTGGTGCACCAAGCTACATCTCATTTGCATGTGGCCCATTCATTGGTGCCACAAGCTGCACCTCATTTGCCTATTGCCTGTCCAGGAGGGGATATTGCTTGAGGAGAGCCTGAAGAGAGTTGCCATGCGCACTAGGCTCTCCTCCCTGACAGCCAGCTGGTCCCCTGCCATCTTGTAATGGTGGGGAGCAGCCAGATGCACGGAGCCAAGGCTTCACAGAGAGCCGAGGCTTCACGTAGAGCCGAGGCTTCACAGAGAGCCAAGGCTTCATGGAGATTCGGCTACCTATGGGGCCAAGGCTCCACGGAGCCGTGGCTGCCTACTGAGCTGAGGCTCCACAGGGCCTCAGCTGCCTACCAAGCCGAGGCTCCATGGGGCCGCGGCTGCCTATGGAGCTGAGGCTTCCTACTGGCAATGAAGATGACAAATCTATGCTGTTTTTCTATCACTTCTTTAAATATGTCAAGCAATTTGGGCACTTAGGAGAACACAATTTTATATATATGTGTGTGTGTGTGTTTGTGTGTGTGTGTGTAAATAAGAGGACAGAATTTTATCAATTTATCACTACTACCAAACATATCATTCTGAGAGGAAAAGTACAAAGAAACTTGGAGTAGTAGAGGGAGAGAAAACATTAACCACCTTATATTAAGTGAGAAAAATAATCTGTTTTCAGTAAAATGAAAAAGAATCATCATTTTGGCAGATACTTAAAATACAACATCAGTAGATGGACATCAGAATCTTCTGTATCAGGCCAAAATATGTTGGTCCAAAAAGTTATAGTATCCCTTTGCCCTAGTTAAATTTTCATAAAAGTCCTTTGATGTTCACTCTTGATTTATTCCTGTGAGAATTACAAATAGATAAAGAATGTGGAACACAGATCTTTGGACATGATGGTTTTGAATGATCTTTTTTTTTTTTTTCCTTTGATAATCATAAAGAAGTCTAAAAATGGTAATCATTTTCATTAATATTTTACATATGTTGTGATATATGATTGACAACTTTAAAATATTTTATCATTTAAGGACTATCTTTGAACTCTTGTTGATTTATTACATATGTATCTCTGGGTTCTTATCTTTACTTATAAATGATAGTCTAAAGTGAACATTAGGATGAGTTTTAAAAGCACAGCTCTTTGTTCTCCTGCATAAAAATGTGCTGTGACCAATTATCCTACAAGCCCTACTTGAAGTAGGATGAGTTAAAGTTTAACTTATAGCTGGAGAGAAACAGTACATCATGGTGAGAACATGATATCCAGGGAGCCCCAGCCTCTGATAGGAGTAGGAAAAGGGGAGGATGAAGAGAGGGACTGCATGAGGCAGCACAAATAGGGGGCAGCGATTGATATGAAAAATGAATAAATAAATTAATTAATGGAAGAAAAAAAAAAAACCCAGCAACAGGCAAACAAACAAAAACCAAAAAAACAAAAACATGTTAATCCAGCAACATGAGTGCTCTGGCACAGGATCACATTTATAGATCATCTAAGTCTATGTGATCAAATCTAAATGCCAAAACCCTAAACTACAGTATGATCTGCTGGAATACAAATAACCCTTGATATATACCTTTAATCCATAACAATTAAGGCAAAGTTAGTTTGTAAAAGAGTAGTCATGTTTAAAACTGATGTGTAATTGATGGGCAATGAAGTGACAGAGGAGAGAAAATGTGATAGACTGGAGCCAGAGATATTGTATGGCCAACTTTCACAAGAACAGCACAGGGAAGACAATCTGTTTAAGAGAAACTCAGGATAAGAGAGTTGACCAGTTAGAGGTCAGTGACGTGAGTACTGCGCAGTGGAGCTGAGTTCATAACTGAGTTCATGCAGTCAGGGAAGGTCAGCAGAGATAATTGAAGCCAGAAAATAATAAGAAGGCAGAAGATTAGAACAAAGTGACAGAGCTAGTTTGAGACAAAGCCACCAGGAGCTATTGAGGAGCAGCTAAAAACTTACCAAGTGATCTACTTGAGATGGTTCTGCCATGGATTGTAAAACAATGATATATTCATTCTTTTAGGCAAGGCTGAGGATAAGACACTCGAGGACAGATTACTGTTATATATACATATGTGTATATATATATATATGTGTGTGTGTGTGTGTGTGTGTGTGTGTGTGTGTGTGTGTCTTATAGTGATGCTATATAGACAAATCAAGAATATCTTAATTCTTAATAATGATTCTATAAAAATTCCTAAAATTAGATTAGTAATTATTAAGCTCTTTTATAATAGGACTGTCATTAAGTCGTTTTGGGTGTGAAAACTGCAATGCAAGCTCTCCTAGTCTTTAAGGGTCACCAGGTAATTTCTTCATGAAATAGAAAGCAGACAGTTACAACTTAGAACATATACCAAGAGTTTGGAAAACAGTTAACTAAAGGTCATAAAAAGGGATTAACTAACTTACTAACAGAAACGCCCTTCAGTGGGGAGATGGAACCTGAAGAAATCATCTCTAGTAGATAGACTTGTTCCCCAGTGGAGGGATGGTGTCACCAACCTACTTTCAAAATATTTGACCCAGAATTGTTAATATCTAATAGAAATAGAAAGACAAAAAAAGAGCAGAGATTGAAGGAAAGGGCATCTAGTGACTGGTCCAACTAGGGATCCATCCCATGAGTGGGCACCAAACTGTGACATTATTACTGAAGTCATGTTGTGCTTGTAGACAGGAGCCTAGCATGGGTGCCCTCTGATAGGCTCATCAGCTGAATGACACATATACAGATACTGACAGCTCACCTTTGGACTGAGGTGAAGCGCCCTTATGGAAGAGTTAGGGGAAGGTCTGAAGGAGCTGACAGGGATGGCAACCCTTCAGTAAGACCAACAAGACCAACATTATTAACTAACATGGACATCTAGGAGGTTTCATACTAAGCCACCAACCAATGAGTATACATGAGTTCTTTGTGTATGCAGAGGAATGTGTACTCTAGACTCAGTGGAAACAGATGCTGCTAATTCTATAGGCACTTTATTTCCCAAGAAAGGGGGATGAGGGGAGTGTGGTGAGGTAGAAGAGTGGGTGTGTGATAGGGGTGGAGATAGGAGAGAGGGGAGTACCCTCTAAGAGGCAAAGGGGAGGGTGGAAGTAGTGAAGAACTCTGGGAGGGAGGACTTGGAATGGGGGCAACATCTGGAATGTAAGGAAATAAAACAATTTTTAAAGTGTGGAACTAATGATGTATTGTAGGATCAAGAATACAAAATAAAATGTTGGATGGATGAATCTATACAAAACTTCAATAACTTATTTATGGTCTTTAACTTCCCATGAAACTGTAGAGCTAATAGTGAATATTTAGCCAGATAATTAATCTTAAAGGATACATATATAAACAGTCTCTGTTGTAAACTTCTCATATAATTTATAATTTGAATTATGTTTTAATATTTAATGAACCTTTGTTTTAAAACAAAAGATGCTTGAAAAAAATTATGTAATCTATTCCCCTAGAAAGGATACGAAGGACTAGGAAACATTACATTTTAGGACAATATTACATCAGAGAGCATTATAACATCAGAGCATGATATATCAAGAATGGGAGGAGGAAGGAGAATGATAGCAGAGTAGAAGGAATTAGAAATTAAAATAGAACTTAGAAATTAAATTAGTAATACTCAGAATTCAGAGAGAAAGGGATAAAGAAGTCACTGGAAAGAGAAAAGAAAGTTCAGGGAGTCTCCTCCTTACTATGGAAAACATTTTTTTTTTTTTCTTAACAAGAAGGATCAAAGACTTCCACATTTAACCAGAGACACTGAAATTAATAGGGGAGAAAGTGGGGAAAACTCTGGAAGATATGGGCACAGGGATAAAATTCCTAAACAGAAGACCAATGGCCTGTGCTGTAAGATCACAAATTGACAAATGGGACCTTATACAATTGCAAAGCTTCTGTAAAGCAAAAGATACTGTCAATAAAACAAAAAGGCCACCAATGGATTGAGAAAGAATTTTTACCAATCCTAAATCTGATAGGAGGCTAATATCCAATATTTACAAAGAGCTCAAGAAGCTGAACACCAGAAATTCAAATAACCCCATTAAAAAATAGGGTACAGAACTAAACAAAGAATTCTCAACTGAAGAATGCCAAAGGGCTGAGAAGCACCTTAAAAAATGTTCAAAATCCTTAATCATCAGAGAAATGCAAATCAAAACAACACTGAGATTCCACCTCACACCAGTCAGAATGGCTAAGATCAAAAACTCAGGTGACAGTGGATGCTGGCGAGGATGTGGCGAAAGAGGAACACTCCTTCATTGCTGGTGGGATTGCAAGCTCGTACAACCACTCTGGAAATCAGTCTGGTGGTTTCTCAGAAAACTGGACATAGTACTACCAGAAGATCCAGCAATACCTCTCCTGGGCATATACCCAGAAGATATTTCAACTGGTAACAAGGACACATGCTCCACTATGTTTATAGCAGCCTTATTTATAATAGCCAGAAGCTGGAAATAACCCAGATGTCCCTCAACAGAGGAATGGATACAGAAAATGTGGTACATTTACACAATGGAGTACTACTCAGCTATTAAAAAGCTTAATATTTTTAAAAAAGACAACCATTTTTTTTCTTACAGACTTGGGTTTAATTCATTTATCAATAAAAGTTTAGAAGTTTTTATGCAGTAAAGATTGCAGCTCATTTATATTCAGAATGAATGAGTTCTTTCTGTACTGGCACTTGTTTTTATGTTCTATATGCATATGTTAGTATGTGTGTGTGTGTGTGTGTGTGTGTGTGTGTGTGTGTGTGTGTGTGTGTGTGTGTGTGTAAGGATGTGATTATAAGTACATAAATAAGCCCAACTGATTTGTATGAAAATTTATGGGTGTATTTGTGTGAAATTTTATGATTATGAAGCTCTTCCTGGCTACATTATGCATTACAGACCAGACTAGGTTATATAGCAACACCCTTAACTCATATAGCACAATCTAAAATAAAACAGACTAAATTAAAACAAAAATAAAATAATACTACTAAAAGAATAGTTCATCTTTTACATAAATATCATTTGCAAACCTGTTGGCTTTTATGTGGACACCTAGAATAAATAGATTTCTCAGCTCCTACTTTCCACTATTCTATCATATTGATATAGTATCAGCATTTATGGCTATGACTAATGTTTCATGTGTAGATACATATTTTCTTCTACTTTTTTAGTCTAACATTTGATTTTCTCAATATTCAGTTGCATTACTAAGCATTTCATCTTTAAAGCATGGAACTTATTCAATAATTTTTTTTTTCCTAAATGCCAGTGTGTAAAAGAAGAGGTTCCACATTTCCAATCATTAAACACCTACCTCTCATATTCTTACTTACATCTGATCTGAGTCAAATGAATATTTTCATTATTTCTTTCTATTGACTTAGACTCATTAGAGGTAGATTACTATACCCATTCACAGGAAGACTGCTTTAAACACAGTATAAATTTGATCTTAATAATTTATATTATATTTAAAACGATGCTTCTATAACCACTTAGTAATAAGAGTAGCACATGATTTGAATAAAAGACAATTCAGGTATTGTAAGTACTTTTGTGCTTGATAGATGCTAAATATACAATAAAGTATCCAACATGTGATACATGAAAGGAAAGATATTAGCATTCATTTAACTATAGCTTAAATAAATAATCTGTTTTCATAGCAGGAAATGATGACAACAGAAAGTAGAATTAGCCGGGCGTGGTGGCGCACGCCTTTAATCCCAGCACTCGGGAGGCAGAGGCAGGCAGATTTCTGAGTTCGAGGCCAGCCTGGTCTACAAAGTGAGTTCCAGGACAGCCAGGGCTATACAGAGAAACCCTGTCTCGAAAAACAAAACAAAACAAAACAAAAAGAAAGTAGAATTAATTATACTGGTATTAATACACAGACCAAAAGGGAGATATTCCATTGTCATGAAGGTATAGAAATTAGAAAAGAAATTTCAATTATCCAGTCATTTTCTGATAAGACTGGAAAATTGGAATAATGTCAACTATTATATATCTATCGAATAAGAATGATACTTCAGTCATAGCACCATAGATGAATTATATGTAAAGATAATATTTACCTGAATAAAAACCAGTTATGCTTATGTTATCTTTAATGCTCTAAAATAAGAATATTTATTATACCCATCTTTTTATCATACTAATGAAGAGTCATTATGAATATATACAGACATAAAATATATGCATATTTATATACATAATATATAATATATATATATATATATATATATATAAATAGATACATCTGTGAAACACACATATTCTTACTTAACTCTAATAAAAAAGCTTTCTTTTAATTTTGCCTTTAAATTATAAGAAGTTTTCAAGTTTATTAAACTAAGGTTTATAACAGCATCTAGGAAAACTATGTGGAGGCACAAAAATGAAAGCATTTCATCCATAATTCAATAGGCATGTATAAATTTGTGATTATTTATAATGCATAAAGCAAGTCAAGTTTATAATTTAAAGCCCTTCTTATGTTATCTCTACATTAGAATGTTTAAAATGATGGTAAAAAATAAATGGTTGAAAATATCTGTAAATAAGGTTAAGAAAACTTCATTAGAGAAGAAGTAAGTGACTCAGAAAAGCTGTATAGTATTTATTTTCAGTGCGTACTTCTATCTGCTCTTAAAATTACAAAGATGATAGTGAATGAAAGTAGGATCTACTTGTGTATATGCTACCTGGGAGCATGTATGAAATGAAAGTCACTGAGGAGACTAAGCTCACCAATAGAGAAAATACTTAAAAACTATTCTAAGATGCAAGCAAGAAAAAAAAAAAGAAACAACAAAAATATCAATTTAGAGAAGAGAAGAAAATTGATTGGAACACTGAATAATTTCTTAGTGATTTACAATATGATAGGGTAAATAATCTGGAAACTAAAAGTAACATATAATTCTGAAATTATACATATATTATTGAGATTTTAGTAAGATTAAAACTAAAACTATGTATACGCTCTATAGCTTTGAGATTTTGAAAGGGAAGAATAAGACAAATTGAAGCAAAGACTATCTAGAATCAATGTGGTATAGAAAATTCGATAAGCTTGTAATAGCAGGAAAAGTTTCAAGCTGATATAATGATTTTTGGTTTTGCTTTTTGTAAAAAACAAGCATCTTAATTTAATTTGGATCAATATTTTTATGTTCTTGATGTTTTAAATACTTTCTTTTTTCTGTTTTTGATGAAGATGAGCGTTAGTAGGTAAAATATAATAAATATGCTTCTTATAATAATCCTAAATATGGAGCAACTGAATACTCTGAGAATTAAAGGACAAAATGAAAAATTCTGTAAGAAGTATTATGGCTACCACATTCTTTATAAATGTATGTCATTTTATTTGTATTTTTTGTTTGTTTTTGCCAGGATGTATGTCTACAGCACATACACTCCTGGTGCCAGTCTGTTTTTCTGAAACTAGATTCACAAATGTTTGTAAACTGCTATGTTGGTGCTGGGAATTAAACTTGGGTTTTGGGTAAGAGCAGTAAGCATTCTCAAACATTATTCCTCTTCATCCCTGATTAATACAGTTTTAGCTTTCTCTGTCTGTAATGAGAAAATATTGAGAACAAAATGAAAAAATAGAGAAAAAGCTAATAAGTTTATAAATTTTTAATTGGGAAGTTTATTAGTTATCAAAATTAAGAAGTAATTCCATCAATCCTTCATTTTGCTTTTAATGAAATTGAAAGTGCACATATAAAAGAGTGAATATTAATCTACAACAAAAAAGAACTTGACTTCCATTTTGGTCAATATTACAGCTCAACAAGTAATGTTAATCCATAATTTATAATTCCTATCTCTGAATGTACAGTCAAGTACACATGTATTCATTTGTATAACCTGGAAAAATGTAAATTTATTTGGCCAGTGTTTGTGTTTCTGCTGAGAATATACTGGAGAAAAATAAAACTGGGTATGAGATTTTATTTATAAAACGAATTAACATTGGTCTCATGAATCTAATAACATTATATTAGAGTAAGAAAACTGATGAGATCAGCATAGATAGGACTATAATATTGCTGGAATCTTCATATACTAAAACATAACTACAAGGAACAGTGAAATATTTAATATGGATTGCACTGAAGGTTACAATGGTAGTAAGAGATTTACAGAAGTAGATAGATTTTGTAGGTGAAACATAGCATTAAAAAGGAGATATTTGGGAAATAATCACTTATTTATTGAAATTATGTAATGGTAACATCAGCACATTGATAATGAATGATAATGAATAATATTAGGTTCAAGATAAAAATGAATGATATGAATTTATGTAATTCAATGTAAAGTAAATATAATCAAAGGTACAGAAGAATTATATGATATGAGGGAGTTATTTTAAACAAAAACAAACTCTCATTCACTAAATTTAATTGAAATGACAATTCATTTGTTCTGATACTAATTTTCCTAGGCCAATGTCAGATTCCACATATTAAAAGCAAATCCTGAAATATTGGTCCTAAAGTGAGAGATTTACATTTCACTAGGAGGTGATTTTTCTAGTCTCTAGCAAGACAGGTTATTTTAAACACCAGAAGTAACTGTCTTTTTATGTCTACACACCTACTGATATGACTTGATTACAAATAAGAGGTGTATATGTACCCTTCCGGCTTCAAATTTCATATGTGAAATTCATGGAACTTACCATGAGCAGTATACTTTCAGTTAGTGTTTTCTAAATCAGTCACAACAATCAAGGAAGACAGAGAAGTAGAGCAAATTCGCGTTGGAGGTTCTTAGGAACTCTTGAACCCTGAAGTAAGGGATAATAAACTTCCTAGTACAAAATAAATTTCTGCTGTATTGGTTACATTTTTAGTGTCTTGATAATTCTAAGACGAATGTAACTTGTATTAGGGAGGTCTTTATTCAGTCTTAAGACTACAATTATTTGAGTTAATCAAAGCCAGAGAACAGCAAGCATACCACAATTCATAGTAACTAGAATTGCATGCTGTGAACTCACAGTTAACCATAGCATGAAGAAATAACCCACCTAAATATTTAAAAATATCAAAGACCGGTGCCAGTGACATACAACCTCAAACAAGCTTATCCTTGTAAACCTATGCAAACAACACCATCCACTGTGGCCTACGTGTTCAGGTAACTAAGGCTAGTTTTGTCTTTTAAACTACCACACATACCTTGAAACATCTCCTAGCATTTTTGTTCAAAATGTTTATTAGTTTTCAGGTAGTCATGATTGATGTCACTCTTGGGCATGTGATTAAATTAGATTTCATTCTTCCTCTTGACCCAGTAGATCTAATAAATACACTTTAAGATGGAGTCCTTTAATCAAACAGGGGCATTTTTAATATTGTTGATTAATCTTGACTTGAAGCTACTGAAAAGTTCCAAAAGAAATTACCTGTTACAGATAAGAGAGATAGATCTATCACTTAGGAAATTCAAATGTTTTCTATGATTTAATTAGGAATTGGAAACAAGGATTCTTATCATACCATCAATTGCATATTTATTGATTTGATTTTGGAATATTTGCAATAAAACAAAAGTTTTGTAGGCATATATACTTCAATAGGATTCAGAAACATACTATTGAATTACTTTGCTCTCTTACCATTCTTTTCTGTAATTTGTATGCTGTAAACTAAATGGAAGCAATGATTACAATAGCATTGCTAAACATCAAGTGAAGTGATTTTAGGGTCAGAAGACTAGGTTCTTCAAAGCAGGTTTATGAAGGCAGAAAATTGATAGCTAAACATTTAAAACTAACTTTTGGAAAGTATAAATTGATTGCTCAGCTTAAGTCTTACATTTCCTGTTAGATACTTAACCTGAAACACTGTGAATTATAACTGATGTTATTATACTATTGTCATTTCTTTGAGGCCTACCTTTCCTGTAAAAGGAAATAGATGATAAGAGAATCTTTGGGGAGACTTTATGTGGGAGAGCTATGGAAGACATATAAAGAGGGGAAACTGTGGTAGAGATGTGTTGAAAAAGAGAATAATCAGTGTTCCAAGACATGAAAAAGAAATGAACATAAAAGCATAGGTTTTAAAGAGATAAGAACAAAATACATACTATGAATAACAAACAATAAGAAAAACAAAAAATTATATCAAAATTTGACAATGCAAACTACTGAAAACAAAAGATACCAAGAAAATATCCTTGTCCCAGGAATTTGTAGAATCATGAATATAAAATAAAATATATGAGCATGTAGCTTGCTATAGGAAACTTTGTTTTTAGACACAAGTAACCTCACAGTAAGATGACAAATTTTTATCTTTTGTGCAATTTGTGATGCCCTAAAGATTTAGATCTCTTGCTACTTTTAAAAGGTCCAAATATCTTATTTGGTAGCTGATAACTGGTTATAGCTCTAGGTATAAGGTAATTATTATCTTTTTTAGGAAACAAACATGTACACACACAGACCCCCCCACACACACATACAGACAAACACACACATAGTCACACACTCAAAATTAAAAATTAAAAATAAACTAAAATGTTTGAAACACAATAAGTGAAACTTATTTTATACTGTGTCATTGTCTTTCATTTACTCTTGGCAGTTTCCTGACCTTATGCAAGTTAATATCGTTATGGCACCTCTGCACCAGGATGCCTTGCAAGAAGTTCAGTGATACAGGTCACAGAGTATATACCTGGGCTATACCAATGATTACTTTTATCCTCTGCTAGAATGTACAGATGATATAATGAATTAAAGTTAGTAGGACTGGAGGTCCTAGATGGGCATTAGCTTAACTTTTCTATGCTTGATTACATAAGCAAGTTTCATCTTTTGCAACAGGCTCTTACTGTCAGGTTGTAGAAAGTAAGCAGTAGCTTGGGAATAGCCTGTGCTTTTTGGAGGGTGGGGCTTATCTTTGGGATTCTGTTCCTTAGAACTCAATAAGATGTAAAACATTTCTGTCATTGGAATTAAACTTGGTGACTGAAGATGCCTTACTGGAACACTGTCTCCATCCTTATATGGCGATTCCATTTACATGCATTTCATTTATGTTTATATTTTAGGAACCTTCTATGATAGTTTCATAAGACCATTCATGTTTGTGGCTCTCCATTTTTCCTCTTTTCCTGTCTTCTTTACCCTTCTTTTAATCACACAGCTTTGTTTTTGTTTTGTCAAAATGGCTCCCTATACACATATAACACTAACAGGCATTCAATGTGTTCTTTAATCTTTAATACATAATGTTTTCAGAAATACCTTCACTCACAAGAGGGTTCCATTCATCAAGTGGACATGTCATTCTGTACCAAGTAAGAGAGTATAGTTACCCTGAATTTTTCCATACGGATATTCTACTATCATATATATCAGCCTTCATTTAATTTCTGGCATCTATGTCAGTATATTATATAATATTACCTGGGAAAATGTAGTATATGTGATTTACCTGAAAGACATACATCCCAGCACTCATGGTTGTGTCTCTCCAACCATTCCTCCCAACTCAACTTTGGTTCTGTTCATTTCTGTTCAATTAAACATTTTGTTGTGTAAATTTTCCTGGTAAGATAAAAAGTAAACTGCTCTTCACAGATGAAATTATATATTTGAGAAAAGTCCAACTTTGTAAATGAGAGTTTCCCTCATATTATTTATTAGGGCTATTTATAAGAATACGTTCACCTCAAAGTTAGGTGCATCACCCAAACACCCACTCCTAAATGGATAATATTGCCCGAGAGCTGCTTTTTTGTAGCAATAAGTATCACCTGTAGAAAGCCTAATTGATTGGAGCATTCACTCATCTATATAGCTATTATTGGACACATCCCCCCAGAATTGTGGTATCTTGTGAATGTAGTGTGTTTCACGGACTTTCTATTTGTGAGTTATTTATATTAGAAACCTACGTGAGCAAACATAATGGAAATAGTCAATTTAAATGATATTTATCACAACATGAATTTCTGATATTTGTTCTGATTAAATAGAATAGTTAATATTTTTCTTCTTAAACTAATAAACAAAATATATGATGATGTTTTACAATGGATAAATAGAGGACATGTTTTGATACATATTAAATATGTGAGATGTCTTTTGCATATCACATAGTGAGGTCAACATTCAATGTAAAAGCACAATGCCAATGAAATAAGTACCTTAATACAAAAAGGGGATGTACTTTATAATAGGGCATTTTACAACACAGGGCCTTGACCTCATTGGAAATGATACCTGTAACCAAGGCAGATGAATTGAGCTTGATTCACAGAACACCACGGTCAAAAAGAACTGACTTTTGCAAGTCGTCCAATGATATAAATTTTTCCTGTGGCTTGTCATGGCAACACACACACATACACACACTCACATACACAATTTTTTAATCCATATAATCTGCATAATGTTATCTAAATTTTTATAAGCAGGGGATTATAGATCAAATACTAATAAATAAGTAATTAGTGATTTCTAAGAATAATTACAATTTTCTTTCAATCTAAAATAAAGAAACCTGTGTAATGTATAAGTTTGTGTTGTGTTTGAGTGTGTGGGTGGGCATAAACATATTTTTATGTCCGTGTATTGTACATTCATATATATATATATATATACATGTGTAGTTGAAGAACACAGGAACAAAATACTACTTGGTTTTCTTTTACACATAGGAGAGATTACTTTGTCCATCAGGTAAAATCCTCTTTCAATTTTTCTCTCTCTGCCTACTTGGAAATATTTCTGCTTGTTTTTGTTGAAGCTTACCTTGTTTTGTTGTTGTTGTTTGATGTTCTGGGTATTTCCTGCCACCTGTCCTCAGATGCCATCTCACTCCTATAAACAAGACTGCCTGTTTTGTTTGAATTCGCCAGGGCTTGACATCTCTACATCCAACCATGCCGTGCTGGTGATTTCTGAGTCCTGCCTTGGCACTCACTTTAGCCCAGTGACTTCACACCATGCGGTTTGATCTTTGACAAGTGGCAGTCCTTACAAAATGTACTGATTTGGAGTTCCAAATGTCTCATAGCTTTAAGCAAGTTTATGTCAGTTTTTCTACTTTGAGATAGACTTAATAAATTAAAATAGCTGCAGAGTGCTTTTTTACACTCCTAGTGAAGAAGTACCTGAGAATGAAAATAAATCATTTCATGATTTATGATAAAAAACATTTTTATTTATTGTTCCTGGACATATCTGCCCTTTTGCTACTGTTACTACTTCAGGACAAAGAAATATTAACTTGGGTTGACCTTCACAACAGCTTATAAAAGTGCACAGTTTACTTAAATTCCCTTTTATCTGACCTTTACTAGATTGGGTTAAGATGGATTATTTTGCTCTCACTTGAAGTTTTTTACTCTTAGGATGCCCTTATGTTTGTGTGTGAGAGTGTGTGTGTGTGTGTGTGTGTGTGTGTGTGTGTGTGTGTGTTGTGTGTGTGCGTATTTCTGTCAAAGCAAACATTATCAGTAATGTGCTGAATACACATTTTGAATGTATTTAATATCATCGATTAGTATAGTTACACTATAGTTTATCTCGACATTTTGAAGAATGATTTATGCTCTAAGATGCAGCAGGTTTTAAATTTCTTTACAATTACTTCATGCCTCTGACCTCAGGCTGTGTGAAACACATAGTTAAAGTTCATCCTCTGTTCCTGAAAATGCCACATTTTTCAAAATATCTGATTACACAGTATCTTTCTTACACTATGTGAAAAAGATAAATAGGGATAAATTGTGCATTTTCTCCAACTTGAAAAATAATTTGGCTGTATAGCTATCAGATATTTCACTTGATATCCTTAAACCATTGTGCAAAATGCATTAAACAGCATGTGTTGAATCAGTCTTTTACATTTTAGAGAAGTAAATATATGTAATTTTTTTCTTTTGCCTAAGAGTGTTCCACATTTTTGCATAGGTAAATCTACCTGTTTTACTAATCTAAAAAAAGGAACACAGATAATTTTCTTTATCCTATAATTTTCACATAATTCATTGTGGTATAGTAAACATTTATTTGCTTTTAGAATGTTTGCCTATAAATGATGGTGTTTATGTTCTTTGAGTGTGATTAACTGGTGAAAAATTCATCTAGCATCCCAAGATCTGCAGAGCTTATTTAAAAATTATGTATGAAGTTTGGAAGAATAAAAATGGCTTGACAAGTAGGCAGCCCACAAAGAAACTGACACATCAAGGGAAGGAGATCAAATAGGAATATCGCTGGCATATTCACACTGCAGGCTGCAGTGCCAGGCTGTACTCCAAGGGGGTTGAAAGAACAGGCATACATGAAATACAGACAAAGAATAGAGACATGAATCTCAAGGTGGAAAACGAAAGACCATTTGACATTCAAAATGACTTTTTAAAATTTTTTTGACATACAGTCAATAAGTTCACATCAGTTTATCTCAGCTAACTCAGGGCAAGCGCTTTTCTAAACCTGAAGAGAGCAACACAAAGGAAAAGTATCAACAGTGCTTACACGACATAAAAATACTCTCTTATTTGAGAGTTTATAGACTTTCAGGGACATAATAATGTCAAGACATGATATACTCAGGCTTAAAATTAGCATATAATTTTACAAAGATGTTCTTCCCTATACCTTTTCAAAAACTCATCTTGAATCTTGCTCCCTCCTACTTCCTGTATGTCTATCTGTCATCCTGACCTCCTCTTACTCTCTATGTGTGTGTATGTTTTTTTTTGTTTTGTTTTGTTTTGTTTTTTGTTTTTTTTCCAATTACACTCTCTGTCACCTGATTGCTTTCTCTGAGTTAGCAGGCTTTCATACCAGCATCTGGCTCCCAAGTTGTAATTGGCAAAATAGGATGTTTTGATTTTGTTAAAAACATTTGGCAATCCAACATGTGGCACAACCATATGAAAAGAAAAATTACACCAGGTGTAGACAAACTATGAAGCTATCAGATTTGCTAAGTCACTTGGGAAGCCATCAAGGAGAGAGATAACAATAGAAAATTCTATAATACATGGCATTAGAACCTTTTGTATTGCCACTTTAGATGGCTTGAGAACAGAAACAGAAAATGAAAAAAAAAAAAAGAATTAATTGTGATCAATATAATACTGAATATAATTACTATCATGTAGTAATTCTGAACTATAAGTCAGACTCAATTAAATGATTTCCTTTAAAAGTATTTCTGTAGTCATCATGTCTTTTCACAGCAATGAACTTTAACTAAGAAGCTATATATTTTCAATTTCATTACAGAACCCTATGGAACTTAATATCACAAGTCCCATATTTGTCTTAATTTTTTTTTTCATTTTTTACTAAGTATTTTCTTCATTTACATTTCAAATGCTATCCCAAAGTCCCCTATACCCTCCTCCCACCCTGTTCCCCTAACAACCCACTCACGCTTCCTGGCCCTGGCATTCCCCTGTATTGGGGCATATGATCTTTGCAAACCAAGGGCCTCTCCTCCCATTGATGGCCTACTAGGCCATCCTCTGCTACATATGCAACTAGAATCACAGCTCTGGGGGTAATGGTTAGTTCATATTGTTGTTCCTCCTATAGGGTTGCAGACTTCTTTAGCTCCTTGGGTACTTTCTCTAGCTCCTTCATTAGGGACTCTGGGTTCCTTCCAATAGATGACTGAGCATCCACTTCTGTATTTACCAAGCACTGGCATAGCCTCACAAAAGAGAGCTGTATCAGGGTCCTCTCAGCAAATTCTTTCTGAATATACAATAGTGTCTGGGTTTGGTGACTGTATATGGGATGAATCCCCAGGTGGGGCAGAAAATCAAATAACCTTATTAAAAAGCAAAGAATTCTCAACTGAGGAATACTGAATGGCTGAGAAGCACCTGAAAAAAAATGTTCAACATCCTTAATCATCAGGGAAATGCAAATCAAAACAACCCTGAGATTCCACCTCACACCAGTCAGGATGGCTAAGATAAAAAATTCAGGTGACAGAAGATGCTGGCGAATATGTAGAGAAAGAGGAACACTCCTCCATTGTTGGTGGGATTGCAAGCTAGTACTCTGGAAATTAGTCTGTTGGTTCCTCAGAAAATTGGTCTTAAAATTTTTAAGTATTTAGTTTTCATTTGTAAATTTGATTACATTATTTAAATTAATGTTGGCTTGATTTTAAAAATACAAAGCCTATCAGAAGATGGAAGGATCTCCCATGCTCATGGATTGGCAGAATCAATATAGTAAAAATGGCTATCTTGCCAAAAGCTATCTATAGATTCAATGCAATCCCCATCAAAATTCCAACTCAATTCTTCAAGGATCTAGAAAAGACAATTAGCAAGTTCATCTGGAATAACAAAAAACCGAGACTAGCGAAAACTATTCTCAACAATAAAAGAACCTCTGGTGGAATCACCATGCCTGACCTCAAGCTGTACTACAGAGCAATCGTAACAAAAACTGCATGGTACTGGTACAGCAACAGACAGGTAGATCAATGGAATAGGATCNTTCCTAGGCAAATGGATGGATCTGGAGGCCATCATCCTGAGTGAAGTAACCCATTCACAAAAGAACTCACATAACATGTACTCACTGATATGTGGATATTAGCCCAGAAACCTAGACTACCCAAGATACAATTTACTAAACACATGATACTCAAGAAGAAGGAAGAGCAAAATGTGGACACGTCACCCCCTCCTAGAATCAAGAACAAAGCACACATTGAAAGAGTTAAAGGGAGCATTTGTGCACCTCAATCCAAAGGATGGACCCAACGACTGCAGTTGCCAGGGATCCATCCCACAATCAGTCACCAAACATAGACACTATATCATATGCCAGCAAGATGGTGCTGAAAGGGCCCAGATATGGAGGTCTCGGGGGAAAATATACCAATGCCTGGCAAACATGGAGGTGGAAGCTCACGGTCAGCTTTTAGATGGAACACAGGGTTCCCAAGGAAGAAGGAACTAGAGAAAGTACCCAAGGAGCTAAAGGGATCTTCAACCCTATAGGTGGAAGAATAACCATGAACTAACTAGTACCCCCTGGGCTCGTGTCTCTAGCTGCATATATAGAAGAGGATGGCCTAGTTGGCCATCAGTGGGAAGAGAGGCCCCTTGGTTATGCAGACTTTATATGCCCCAATACAGGGGAATGCTGGGCCCAGGGGTTGGGAGCGGGTGGGTAGGGTAACAGGGCCGGGATGGGGGAGGATATAGGGAACTTTCTGGATAACACTTGAAATGTAAATGAAGAAAATATCTAATAAAAGTTGAAAAAAATACAAAGCCTATATAAATACATATATATATATAGTCTCAATGTTTAGTTGAAGTTTTTCATTTATACTGTTTTTGAAATAAAATATACAAAGAAGGTATTGAATTCAGTAACCAATACACAACTGAACTAAATTTTAGTCAATGAGATTTTATGTTCAACTGCCCTTTCATAAATGATGGCCTTTAAATAATTTTGGAGGCTTTGCTTCTTTATTAATACTGTGGAATTTACACAGATTAGGTATTCCAATTTTCATATTTTTATATAGAAATCTTCAACTATGAATCAGATACAATACTATCAATTAAATATTGTTCATAAGACAAAGGATAATTCATCTTTGAAACTTGTGTACTACTGGGAACAAATTCTCTAGATTCTTATGAATGTTGACAAGTAAATTTTCTCAGAGGTTCTTAGGAGTTAGAGTTCCTCTGCTAGAGGTCATCATTTTTATAATCCACATATGATTACCACTTAATGTAAAGTTATAGGTATATACATGTGTAATTTATTTCTATGAATTTGATGATTTTTGGTAAACAGTTCATATTCTTATTGGTAGCTCATGGTTCTTTTTATTAATTAACTTTACCCCTATTTATATTTTAACAGGTGTTTGTCTTTTTTTCAGTTAACATTTATTAATATCCTATAACTTCTAAAGTTATTTTTGTATTTTTATTTTGAATTATTTTTTGCCATGAATTTCCAATCATGATCAAAAAGAAAAGTAATATGCTATAAATCTTAGTTTTCACCATGATATGTAAACAAGTGTACGGTATAATTCATTTTCCCTAATGTAAATCTGCACTCCTAGTTCTTAAAAGACCCTGGTAAGTACATAATTCTAGAGTTATCATTGGATTTTATGGAATCCACTCCATTACTCCATTGTTGAGATGTCTTGACCATGTGATGATAAAATCTATCACTTATGCAAATCTTATTAAATGTCATAGCAAGAACTTTAATTTTTATGAAGTCAAATTCTTTTCTATGTATTTTTTCTCAGTCTCCAACAGAAAATGAAAACAATTCTTTTGTTCTTATGGTTCTGGAAAATATTTCCTTTGAACTATTTATAGAAACCCCTTGATATTTGATTGAAAGTGTTTCTCTCTCTCTGTCTCTGTCTCTGTCTCTCTCTCTCTCTCTCCCTCCTTCTCTCTCTTTCTCTCCCTTTCTATAATTACTCCTACACTTGAATTCTTGAAGTGCAGAGAGGCAGTAAGGGTGATCTATGCTAATGAACACCTAAAATCCAATGAAAATGTGACTTGATATTTACTTAGTCAACAATGAAAAACAAACATCATGAACAATGAGTGGGGAAGCTGTGCTGTTTAACTTATTTCTGTTTATATTTTTTGTGGTTTTTTTGTTTTTTGTTTTTGTTTTGTTTTGTTTTCATTCTGGTTATTGATTGTTGTGTTAGGAAATACTTTTAACTGTTGAGCTCCATTGTTAGCCTTGCCATTTAACCTTAAGGGAAACTTTGGAAATGATATTAGCTTGTAACAGTTATTCAAATAATATAACATAGCATTTTAAAAACTAAATTTAAATAATTATGTAATATGAGTTAACTTGTTTGCATATTTTCCACCTATCAGATCATGTCTGCCATCTATCTATCTATCTATCTATCTATCTATCTATCTATCTATCTATCTATCTATCTATCTATCTATCCTGTACGTTCTTGTACCAATTCTACATCCTCAGTGCATTTGCATTTATGTTCTTTATAGAGAAATTATGGTTGGCCTGAAGGGACAAATGTTTCAAGAAAAGAATACATTCTTGCTTTATAGTGAAGCACTGTAGCAGAAACTTAGAATTCAGTGGGCCTATATATTTTATATTTCAATTTAAAAAGTTATTTATTGAGAATATATATATATATATATATATATATATATATATATATATATATATTATATGTTACTATGTATGTATAGTTTGACAATTATACCCAAATCTGTAAAAATCATACCTATTTTTACAGTATATATAGTTTGAATCAGGATTCAAACCATCTTCATACAAGGGTTTATTAACTTGGATATCATGTTCAGAAGTAAAAAGAATCTGTGGCTTTTTAATATAGACACAGTATTGTAGAATGCCAACTACTGTTTGTTTGTTTGTTTGTTTGTTTGTTGTTTGCTCACTTTCATGATCAGGAATCTTACACAATTTCCTAACTCCTGTTGTAATTTGTAGTGACTTATTCAGGATGGTTCCCTTATCAGCAGAGTGCATGCTGCTCACTTCTGGCTCTCTAGGTAAATACTGTCATTTTAGGAGATTCTCATGATTGGGGTAACCAACAGACTATGTTTCACCATCTTCATTCATGTTCAAAGATTTACTTCAAAACATCTCCTTTTCTATATTTTGTTTTGATTTTCCCAATGATGTTTTCATTATTAACAAGTTTTACCAATGCAGAGCTTCAGCAATATTGGTAATTATCCTTGTTCCTCAATAATGTTTTCATGAACTATAAACATAGTTTTCTACCAAAAATGCTTAAACCTGTGATAATAAATGTGCTTTCTGTACTTCTTTGATCTCCCACTTTTGCCATCATGAGTCATGTCCAGAGTCTCTTCTATAATATTTAAACATTTTTGTTTTTATATCCATCATTTTTGCTAATGTAATTGAATCTAAAGTATGCTCCCCTCATTCCTTATAAATTTGTAGGAAGCCTTTGGCTCAATGTTCAAATTTACTTACTCCTTTGAAAAAAGTTAGAGCTATGAAGTATTTATTCTATTTTGATTGACTATACACAAAATATCCTGCAAAAACAGGAGAGAAATTTTCAAACTTTGTATTTTATGATTTTTCAAGAGAAATGTTTGGTAAAGAATGAAGTCTAAAATGATAATTAAATGTATTCCTTTACAAATTGAGTTTGCCATTACACATTTTGAATTGTTTTATTATCTCACATTTTAGAGTTCATTTCCACTTAGTATTTGGATTTCTTAGCTTCCATAAATATTATTCATCTTATGTTGATCCAGCTTCAATTTTGAATTGACTCCCAAAATATTTTAATCTAACAAATTTAATATCATTTAATATATCTGTTTAAAATCAGATGTGATTGCTTTTGTATTTACTAAATAATTTTTGGTGTCTACAGTATTCTGCTCAAATATTGTTTTGACAATGTTGTGCACAGGAGTTTACCTGCATGTATGTTTGTGCAGCATGTTAGTTCCTGGTCGCCGTAGCTGCTGAAAAAGATATATCTATTGTACAATTTATGAAATATTCATCTATAGAAGGCTTGCTAATTGGAGTCTCTCCAAAGGCTCAATTTCTCTCCAAATTAGAGTAGTGTTTTGTAATAATTCTGCATTTATTTGAAGACACACTGGGTTTCTATGCTAGGTAACTGTGTGTTCTTCAGTTTGTTGCCACTTTGTTCCATTGATTAGAAATAACAACTAAACATTTGACTGTTTGTTTTGAGTCCTTCATTTTTTCATCCCAATATAGCACATAACAGCTGATAAAGATTAGTAAAAACGCATTTAAGTCTCATATCTCAGGGCTGGAGAGATGGCTCAGCGGTTTACAGCACTGACTACTCTTCCAAAGATTCTGAGTTCAAATCCCAGCAACTCTTGGTGGCTCACAACCACCCGTAATAAGATCTGATGCCATCTTCTGGTGTGTCTGAAGACAGCTAATAATAAATAAATCTTAAAAAATACAAATAAAAAATAAAAAAACAATGACCATTTTTTAAAAAGTCTAATATCTCAATTCAGTTGTAAGGTAGATATATGGATTTTTTTATGGACAATGTGGTTTTTCTTCTGTCCTCTGCTTAAATTGCTAACACTATTATCGTAATGATTATTTATCTACAATTTACAAACTCGGTTTGACTTTAACTTATAAAGTCAGTTTATTTTTTATAACTTCCATTATTTTTCACAACTCCAATGTGACATGTTTCAGATGCCCCTATATATCCAAGATTTCATATTTTCTTCATTCACTAAAACTTTCTACACAAATCACCCATCAGCACTCATCAGTAATTTATTTCCTGATGGAGATCTCTTCCTCCCTCACAGGTAAAGGACAAGCTGTGGGTCACTATTTCTAACTTCTACATGCTCAATTTTTATAGGAATAGAGCATTAAGTTGAGAACTAGTAATGTTACCAACAGAAGTCGCAGTGTATGTCTCTAATATACAGTTGTACTGACTCTGTTGTGTTAGGGGCATCCTTTTCATGAGATTATGCTCAATATTTCATTGTTAATTTGTTTAGTTCTGGTTGTTTATCTTACTTAGCAAAGTGCTTTGGTCTATCCAGAATTCTTCAGCAAAGCCTTTCCACTTAGCCAGATTCAGTGAATGTTATTTCTACCACTTGTATTATCTTTCTATGATAATTATAAGTTTTGTTTTGAAAGAAAATGAACCATAATTATTATACAGTCTAAATCAACAGAATGCCAGGAGACATTTTTAAAACTTCTTGTTAGTACATTTATGCTATAAATATTAATTTGTATGTTTTCCTGTATTTAGAAGATCTGTATGGTTTATATTTGCTGAAAATATGTTAATGTATACATTTCACCTTCTAGAATTTATAAGCTTCTGTCATAAGTAAGAAGACCCTATTGGAATATCTTGCCAAATAGTGAGGTTTATGAGGTTTAATCTCAATATAGAAGGAGTGTATTAGACTTACACTCTGGTATAACTCTCTTATTACTAAAGTCTATTTATTATGCAATCAACTGTATTGAATTTGGCATTATGTGTTGCATATCCCTGAAATATTTTGGTATTAGATGATGGCTGTACAATAATCTTCCTTAATTTCTTCTGACTATTTTATTTTTCTTTCTTTTCTGTTCTATGTTTATTCCTGTCTCCCTGTATTCTTACCCCCACCTCTTTTTCTATTTCTCTATGAAGTAGGACCACATTATGTAAACCAAGCTGAACTTGAACTCATAAAGATATACCTCCCTCTGCCTGTACATATGCCCCTGAATCATGAGTTCAGGGACTTAAAATATTTGAGCTACCATATCAAGCTAGTTTTATGACATTTTACAAGAATCTTAAGTAAGTAAAGCCAATACTAAAAATTAAAAGCTTTAGTCTTTCAATAAAAAATGTCAAACTTAATTATGTTGATAATTTGAATTGTAGAACTATCTGAAGAGTAATTTTGCAGAGTAGCCATCAGATATAGAATAAAGAGATCTTTTTGCAAAAACATGCAAGACATGAACAGTATCCAAATCCTAAATGTTATGTTTTACGTCTTCTCCTTTAACATGCATATTTTGAATACCACCAATCTATCTATAAGAATTCCAGAAAGAAAAAATGTTTCCTGGCAACTGTTTTTGGCATTGCTAATGGTGAAGGTTGTGTCTCTTTATTCAATTTCAGTTTCCCCATCTAAACTTGTTTCTCATGTGACAATTCTCTCCATAGGATATTGGATATTCATCCAAATGTCAGCTGCTGGAAATAGTATGATAAAAATTAAGTGGGATAACAAATTCATATCATTAATTTACATGAAATAAAACATTCAAGGTCAGTAGGAGTAAATAAAAGTTGAACAATACTATTTTTGATATAATAGTATAATAATTTTTGAATAATCATGGCTGTTTTTTTTTCACATCATTTAAATCTCTGCTACTGGGAAACTGCTTCTATGTAGTGACTGTAACTCATCTTCAATGGATTCAGATATTTATCCTTTTCAAGGTCACCCTTATTTTACTCATTTGGCCAGAGCAAACTCTTGATTTCTGGAAATCCTGGTTTGATTATTTGAACAACTGCCAAAAGATCATAAAACCATTTGTTTCAACTCTCCAGAGTCTAAACCCTTTATCTGACCTATTATCACTTATTTAAGAGTATCAAGAAATTATAAAACTTGTATAAAATTCCAAGATATCTCAATCACATTTCACACACAACTATGGGTTACAAAATAGGTTAAATTTGAAACTACTAAATAATAAAGTAAATTAGTGGATTATCTTTTGGTCCTTCCCCTAAATAAGATTTGATTCTCTTGCTGTGTCTTTTTATGATGCCTGAAATGTTCATTAGTTATCCTTAGAGGACAAGTGTATGTTACCTAAATTTTCAGAAGCATGTTAATGCATGTGGGCAGCACATAATTTTATTACTAGAATGAAAGTCAATGTAGGTTCTACTGAAATAAATCTATAGCATCTGCTCTATAGTTCTCTACCTCCAATGTCAAAGTATTTCTGCCTTTATTCTACTATTATTTAGATTCTGAGCAGGGGAACAATGTCCAGATAGAGCTCACAGATCCAATGACATAGACCTATTTATTTATGTACTAAATTTGAAATGTAAAGCTTTTGGTGTATTATGTAATATTGTTACATAAATAAAGGATTACTACGTTTTGTATCATTCTGATTTTTTAGATCAACTTAAAGTAACTTTGGAACATTAATAGAAGCAAAAAAAATTCTTCCCTTCCTGTGTCCTATAAGCAGCTATGACCTTGTTTCCTTGAATGCTTTGGTCTTTCTTTCTTTCTTTCTTTCTTTCTTTCTTTCTTTCT
>LR750890.1:88921-103342 GCA_902729485.2 Mus minutoides
TCCTGCTTTTCTGGTGTGCTGTTGTATCTAGGACTTGATGTGGTGGGTGAGTTTGGGTCTGGTGATGCCAAGTACCCTTGGATTCTGTTGCTTCTGTTCTTGCGCTTTCCTCCTGCCATCTCTGTCCGAGGAGACCTGGCGTTGGTGCAGACCAGAAAGGACCTGCTGTTCTGCCCTGGGCCTTTATCAATCTCCTGGCAGATGTCTCAAGTTCCACGAGATTGGGCCGGAACAGAGGCTGTGTTCCCCTGCTCACCTCACTTCCAGAGATATCTTGGGGAGTCCTGAAAGAGCCTATAGAGTGCACCGAGCCTGAGGCCCGGGCCCTGAGCTCCTGATGTGGTCTTAAAGTCCTGGAGTTGCTGGGCTCAGAGGAAAGATGGCAGGGTGGCGGGTGCTCTGGCTGGGAGAGGCCCAGCCTCCGGTGGGGCAGAGTTCTCGGATCCTGCCCGTGGGGTGAACTGCTGACCCGCTGCTCCCAAAACCACCTCTGCACTCACGCGTAACCCCAATGCGATCTTAAAGTCCTGGGGTGTCCCTAGCTGTGTCCGCTGGGCTCAGAGGAAAGATGGCAAGGCGGCGCGGGTGATCTGGCTGGGAGAAGCCCAGCCTCCGGTGGGGCGGAGTTCTCAGTTCCTGCCCCTGGGGGGAACTGCTGACCGGCTGCTCCCAAAACCACCTCTGGGCTGCACTCACGCGTAACACCAATGTGATCTTAAAGTCCTGGGGTGTCCCTAGCTGTGTCCGCTGGGCTCAGAGGAAAGATGGCGCGGCGGCGCGGGTGTTCTGGCTGGGAGCCATGTTTTTCAATCCCACAATGATATTTTCTAGTCCTATCCATTTGCATGCAAACCTCATGATGTTCTCATTTTTAATAGCTGAATAGTATTATGTTGTGCAAATATACCAGATATTCTGTATCAGTCTATAGTGTATTCAGAGACACATGAGCTCTGTGGTGGTCTGAATGAAAATGTTTCTTATAGGCTCATATTGATTGATACTATTAGGAGGTATGGCATTGTTGGAGTAGGTGCAATTTTGTTAGAGGAAGTGCATCAATGAATGTTGGTTTTAAGTTCTCAGATGCTCAAGCCAAGTCTAGTATTATTCTCTCTTCATAGTGTCTACAGATCCAGATGTATATATCTATTAGCTACCTCTCCAGGATCATGTCTACCTCCATGTGACCATACTTCTCACCACAACAATAATTAATCAAACCTCTTAACTGTAACCTAGCCCCACTTCAATGTATTATTTTTATGAGAACTGCTATGGTCATGGCGTCTGTTCACAGCAATGGAAATCCTAACTAGAATAAGATCCATGGGCAATTATATCTAGCTGATGAAACTAATTTCTCACTCCCCAGATGCTTAGGAACATCTGTGAAGTAGTCAGTTGCTGTATGTCTGTCACCTATTTCACCTTGTGGAAAAAGCCCTCAGACATGAACCAAATAAGTAAAACTCAGAATTGAAGCTTCAGCTAGGTGATGTTACCTTTTGTTTTCTGATCCAATAATGACTGAAGAATAAATTAATAAAATGAAAAATATTGTTTTGGAGTAGCAACAGGAAATTTGGATTTCATGGGACAAAGAAGATTTAATATTTTGTAATCAGCCAATAGTTTCTGAAATATTGTCCATAAATATTTCAGATATATTACAAGAACGTTTTCTATATCATACACTAAAGCTTTCTTTCAATAGTTTATTAATTTTATATATATATATATATATATATGTATATATATATATATATATATGGCACCTAAAATTGGATTCAAGGAGTATTCCTGGTATTTTATGATTCAATTTTCTTTCTTAAGACATAGCATTAATTAACTTCTCAATCTGGTTGAGGTTACCCTCATTTTAAAAAATGATAATATTTTTACCAGTTCACTTGATACAGAAGAATGACTTTCTCTAGGTTTCACATAAAATAATAAATGGTAAAATTAATTAAATGCCAACAGTGTAATAAGCACTATGCTAAAATTTTCTCTATTAATCCTCTCAACAGCCTCATGAGGTGTAATTATAATATCTACTTCCAGATAGGAGAATAATGCAGTGCAGCCTGGTTATTTGCTGTAACTATCTGACCCATAAACATTAAGTCTGGCATTGAGATCCATGGGTTCTCTCACTTCAAACCCATGTGTAGTGGAAAATTACTTTTTACTCCTTTCTTAGGTAACAATGACCAGGGAGAAAAGAAAAAAATAACTTAAAAAAACTAAATTATGGATAAATTAACTGGGTTCATATGCTGGAGTGATGGCTCCGAGTTTCAAAGCACTGTTCAGAAGAGCCGAGTCTAGTTTCCAGCAAGTACATGATAGTTCACAACCGTCTATAATGGGTTCTGATCTCTTCTTGCTGGCCCGTATACATGCAGACAGAGCCTCATGCATTAAAAAATACATGAATAAATAAATTTTTAAATTACCTGGGTTCCCAAGTCAAACTGATAACTGAAGGATAAATAAGAGGAATCAAACAGTGTATTTGGCCGTGGAATATGAAAAAAAAAAAAAAACCCTCAAAAAAATAAGGCATCATTAGAATTGGAGACACATGTACTATCTTAAAATGACCAATATTTATGGAGAAATAATAAATGAAGCTGAAGGGTTTAATATTGTTGTGTCAATGTTATTGATCGTTTTTTAGCTGATATGAAAAGTATTCAAGATGTTGCAAATTGTAAATAAAGAAAGTTTTACTAATGGGGCTGCTAGTTGGGTACTCACTGCTTATACACAAGGCGGCAAATCAAGAGCAGACATATTTAGAATAGCGTGCATTTGAGAAAAAGGGTGCAAGTTTATGCTCTTGTTTCACTAATAGCTGTCATGGTTATGAATTCTATCACTTGAGATATAACTCACTTTTTAGAATTGATTAGGTCAGCAAACCATTAATCAAGTCCCTCTGAAACACATCTATGTATTCCTAAATAGATTAACTTTACAAAAGCACTGTCTTCACATGTCAATGTTATTACAGTGGACCGCAAGATTCTAGCACATGATTTCTGGTATTTAAATTGTAGTCAAGTCACAGCTGATGTTGATAAGTATACAAGGTAAAATAATAACAGACAAAGATTTGTTTGGGAAAATTTAGCTTTTTAGACCCTGTATCTGATTACTGTACTTGGAGATAAATGGGATAAATGCTGGTTTCCTGCTCTTGCTGTGGCAACAGATAAAGGGTTGGTTGTACTGTATCTTTACGTAGAAAGAGAGGATGTCAAGATGGTTTTGGGGTTTTAATTTGTTTTCAACGTAAGCTAATACTGAGGTTAAAGAGCGTATTGAGAATAGAGTGTTGTATGTGGTTCTCCCACATATATAACAATAATATACAAGCAGCCATTTTATAAAAGGAGTTTTAAGTATGCTTCATATTAAATATGCATCATATTCTATGATGACTTCCTTTAGAGTCACTGCTTTGGAGTTGTGATCCTTGCCTTCCTTACAGGATTATTCTAGTGAGATTTTTTTTTATATTTATGACAATATTTCAGTACAATTTATCTAAACAAGAGTTTTACTTTAGGTTTTGCCAACAATGTGACATAAACACTCTCATTTCCTAAACAACATGCATTTATATTTGTTTAACATGTTTCAAAGAAGAGCATTAAACTACAAAATATTTTAACCACTCAGATATAATGATTTACTGTCATACTTTGCAACATTTGGTCTGGTATTTTATTCATTTTCTATTTCTCTTCTAAACTCCCAGTAAATATGCTAATATTTTAATATCTTTTGAACTTCTTTGTCAAATGGATAATCTAATGTAAATTCATGTTTCACAGTAACTCCAAAAGTATCAAAATTATAAAGCTTTCTGTGATTCCCAGATTGGTGTATTTAAAATGTTATATTTGCTTCCTTTTGAAATTTTGATACTGTCAAGCTGTATCATTTATATTATTTAAAATAATCAAATTCAGTTTACTATTGAATAATTCAATATATTACTCATTTATATTTATGATTCTGTGTTTCATGTCTGTGTGACAGTGTCTCACTATATAGCCATAGCTGGTTTGGTACTTTTTATATATTCTAAAATGGGTCAAGAAACAAAGCAATCTCTATGCCCTGCCTTCTAAGTGCTTAAAGGCATGTGCCAACATGACTAGCCACTCAGTGACTCTTAATAAAATTCATAATAGTTTTATTATTCTTTCATGTCACTTTTTTATTTGATGAAAATATCAGTTAGAAAAATATAATTGTAATATTGTAAAAATTATGAGTCTAAACCCTCTCAATGAGAAACTTGATTAACAATAAGTGTCTCTAAGATATTTTCCAGCTCCTACATTGGGGACCCTATGTTCTGCCCTATAGATGATTATGAGCATCCACTTCTGTATTTGTCAAGGACTGTCAAAGCCTCCCAGGTCTCCAGTCTCTTGGGGGCTAGGTGCATCTTTTCTGAGTCCAGCCTGGAAGTCCTCTGCTGTTTATGTGTTGTGGGTCTCAGATTAGATGGTGTATGCTGCCTGGTTGGTGACCCAGGGTCTGAGAGATGTTGGGGGTCCAGCTTAGTTGATACTGCTGGTTCTCTTACAGGGTTGTCCTCCTCAGCTTCTCCCAGCTTTTCCCTAATTCAACCACACGGGTCAGCAACTTCTGTCCACTGGTTAGGTGTAAATATTTGCATCTGACTCAGTTCCTCTTTGGGTCTTTTGGAGGGCAGTCATGATAGACCCCTTTTTGTGACCACACCATAGCCTCCCAAATTGGGTATCACTGGACCTACTTTTTCCTCAACCTCTTCTCCATTTTTTCCCTGCAGTTCTTTCAGACAGGAACTGTGATTGTGAGATTTCAACCCTATCCCTCACTTGATACCATGTCTTTCTGCTGGAGGTGGAGGTATCTTTGTACAAGTTCTCTTTCTCTACTATTGGGCATTTCATTTAAGATCCCTGCCTTTGAGTCTGAGAGTCTCTCACCTCCCAGGTCTCTGGTACTTTCTGGAGGGTCCTCCTACATCGTACATCCTACTTCACAAGGTTGCCTGTTTCCATTCTTCTGTTGTCCCTCATGGCTTTAGTCCTGTTTCCCCCACAAAATCCCTGATCATATCCTCTTCTCCTTCCTGTCCCCTTTCCCACCCATGTTCCTCTTTCCCTCCCTACTCTTGTCATTCCTTCTTTTTCCCTCCCAAGAGGGATTGAGGCATCCTCACTTGGACCCTTGGCTTATTAATCTTTTTGAGTTCTGTGGAATCTATTTTATGTATTCTTTACTTTTTTTTTGGCTAATATCCACTTCTTAGTGAGTATATAACATGCATGTGTGCTTGGGTCTGAGTTTCCTTACTCAGGATGATATTTTCTAGTTCCATCCATTTGCCTGCAAATAGCAATAAAAACTTCATGGTATTGGTACAGAGACAGATACATTGATCAATGGAAGAGATTTGAAGGTACAGAAATAAAACTACACACCTATAAACACTTTGACTTTGAGAAAGAAGCCAAAAATATACAATGGAAAAAGAAAACATCTTAAAAATTGTTCTGGTCTAACTAGCAGTCTTCATGTAGAATGAAAACAGATCCATATTGTCACCTCGCAAAAAGCTCAAGTCTAAGAGGATGAAGGACTTCAACTTAAAACTAGATACACTGAATCTAGTATAAGACAAAGTGGGAAACAGCCTTGAACTCATTGGTGGTATAGGGGAAATTTCCTAGAGAGACATTCAATGATTCTTGCTATAAGATCAAGAATTGATAAATGGGACCTCATGAAAATGGAAAGCTTTTTTAAGGCAAAGAGCACTGTCAATTGGACATACCAGCAACCTACATGTTGGAAAAAAATCTTCACTTACCGCACATCTGATAGATGACTAATATCCAAAAATCAAACAATCCAATCAAAAAATGGATATAGAACTAAACTGAGAATCACAACAGAAGAATCAGGAATGGATGAGAAGCACCTAAAGAAATGTTTAAAGTCCTTTGTGATTGGGGAAATGCAAATCAAAAGGACCCTGAGATTCTACCTTACACCAATCAGAATGGTTATCAAATCCTCAAGTGAAACACATGTAGGCAAGGATGTACAGAAAGAACACTCCTCCATTGCTGGGGGGACTGCAAACTGGTATGACCACTCTGGAAAGCAATCTGGAGATTCCTCAGAATAGTAGAAATATATCTACAGGAAGATCCAGCTATACCACCCTGGACATATAACAAAAGATGCCCCATCATGTCACAGTGGTACACGTTCCACTATGTTCACAGTAGCCTTGTTTGTGATAGCCAGAAGATAAAAATAACCCAGATGCCCACAACAGAAGAATGGATA
Source organism: Mus minutoides (assembly GCA_902729485.2). Taxonomy (NCBI): domain Eukaryota; kingdom Metazoa; phylum Chordata; class Mammalia; order Rodentia; family Muridae; genus Mus; species Mus minutoides. The sequence goes on from LR750890.1 coordinate 95,294, forward strand.
CAGAAAATGTGATTTGTTTACAAAATGGAATACTACTTAGCTATTAAGAATTAAGAGAGTATTTAGGTTGGTTTTTTTTTAGACATTTTCTTTATTTACATTTCAAATGTCATCCCCTTTCCTAGTTTCCCCTTCAAAAACCTCTTATCCCTCCCCACTACCCCTGTGATCAACCCACCCTTTCCTTCTTCCTGGCCCTGGCAGAACCTTATACTGGGACAGATAACCTTCACAGGATCAAAGGCCTCTCCTGTCGTTGATGACCACTAGGCTATCCTCTGCAACATATGCAGCTAGAGCCATGAGTGCCACCATGTGTTTTCTTTGGTTGATGGTTTAGTCCCAGGACGCTCTGTAGATAGTGCTTAATTCATATTGTTGTTCCCCCTATGGTGCTGCAAACCCCTTCAGCTCCTTAGGTACTTTCTCTAAGGCCTCCATTGGAGACCCTGTGCTCTGTCCAATGGATAACTTTGAGCATACACTTCTGTATTTGTCAGGCACTGGCAGATCCTCTCAGGAGACATCTCTATCAGGCTCCTGTCAGCAAGCTTTTGTTGGCATCCACAATGGTGTCTGGGTTTGGTAATTATTTATCGGATAGATCCCCAGGTGGGTTAGTCTCTAGATGGTCATTCCTTCAGTCTCTGCTTAATTCCCCAGTTAAATCTTTAAATTGTGACCATACCAAATTCCGTATTATATTATTATTTAACTTATTCTCTCAATTATAATTGTTTATTATTAAAAATACATAATACAGACATATTTTTTAAAAATCAAACAACCATGTCATTTTAATTTATTCATAAATATTTAATAATATTCATAATTCTTTCATAATAAAGTCATAAAATAATGTATTTCATCTGAGGAGTTATTGCAAAATACTCACAGCTAATTATATTTCATTCAAAAAAAATTAGTTTTTCCCAAGACACCAAAATAAGCCATGATTACTCCTCTCATGTATTCAATTCTCTTACAAGGGCAGGACTTCCAGCTTCTATCTGGGCACTGGATTTGAAGCTCTAGCCACTGCAACCAGGCAAAGAGAATGAATAACATGAAATGTTAGAATTTCCATATAGTTAACAGGAATATATAATTGTTCATTTTTTTTTCCAATTTGGGAATAGCCAGACACCTATTCCTTTAACCATCTTGATGTCACATGGCCTAGATAGTCTATATATAGGAACTTAATGGATATAACTAAACAAAACACTTGAGCATTAATATGAACAGTATTATTAGCTGAACATATTGAAAGTAGTCAAAAGTTCATGCACCCAAATTAATCAATGATGCAGCACACCCAAACATTATATTACTCAACCATGAAAGGGAAAATAAGTACCAGGTAATTTTACAGAGCTAAAGTGTAGTCATGAAATGAAGACATGCCCCACATGTATATTTACCAATATATCAACCTGAGTTTGATCTGTTGTACCCATATAGTGAGAACTAGCTCCAACAAGTTGTCCTCTGACCTCATCTAATATACTAGGTATGTACTCATAAACACAGTTGAAAACACACACACACAATGACAAAAGAACATGCATGATATGCACTCACTGATAAGTGGATATTAGCCCAGAAACTTAGAATATCCAGGATACAATTTGCAAAACACATGAAACTCAAGAAGAAGGAAGACCAAATTGTGGATACGTTGGTCCTTCTTAGAATGGGCAACAAAGTTCCCATGGAAGAAGTTACAGAGATGAAGTTCAGAGCTAAGACAGAAGGAAGGACCATCCAGAGTCTGCCCCACCCGGGGATCCATCACATATACAACCACAAAACCCAGACACTATTACATATGCCAGAAATATTTTGCTGAAAGGTCCCTGATATAGCTGTCTCCTGTGAGGCTATGCCAATGTCTGGCAAATACAGAAGTGGATGCTCACAGTCATCTATAGGATGGAACTAGGGGCCCTAATGAAGGAGCTAGAGAAAGTACCCAAGGAGCTAAAGGGGTCTGCAACCCTATAGGAGGAACAACATTATGAACTAACTAGTACACCCCCCCCCCCCGATCTGTGTCTCTAGTTGCATATGTAGCAGAGGATGGCCTAGTTGGCCATCAATGGGAGGAGTGGCCCTTGGTCTTGCAAAGGTCATATGCTCCAGTAGAGGGTAATGCCAGGGCCAGGAAGCAGGAGTGGATGGGTTGTGGAGCAGGGTAGGGGGAGGGTATTGGGGGCTTTAGGAATAGCATTTGAAATGTAAATGAAGAAACTATCTAATAAAAAATGCTAAACAAAATTTTAAAAAATGACTAAGTGAGGCAAGGATACCCAAAATCTCTGGAAACTTAATACATTGAAAAATATTCTAGTTACTTATAATTATAATTAATTATGTTTATTATATTTTAGATAGAAGTATCCATTAAACCAGAAAACTCCTTTGTATTTAGAGATTGTTCATGATTACTAAGCAAGCAGAAGTTGAAAATTCTCCAAGATTTAGTGAAAAAAAATAGCTTTTTGTGTTTCAGTTTCTGTCTAGTCTGCAAAATATCATTTATGATTGAAGATACAGAAATCATTATTTTATAACACTGTGCTTTATGTTGGTATATTTGAATCATTCTAGCTCTTACTGATATTCTCAGTATCTGGACAAATTTCTTGTTTAATTGAACTTAATTTAATATTAATATATTTTATAAATGCAACCAATATGGCAAACTTGACCAAACTAGTATATGAGTATTGTGTTACTGTTAAGTGAATATTAGCTGAAAAGAAGTTCAGATAACTCAAGATATCACTCACAGACCATTACAAAACCCAAGAAGAAAGAAGGTCATACCAAAATGTCCATGCAACATTACTCAGTAGGGGGAAGAGACTAATCCCTAGGAAATAGAGGGAGAGAGAAATTTGGGAGGGAGAGAGGAGGGGGTGAGAGAATGGAGCCAGTTCAGATATGGGAGGAGATGGGGGAGAAGTAAAAGGGGACAGGACAGCAGTAGAGGAAGGGAAACTGGGGGTAGCCACTACAAAGTTCCCAATGCCAAGAACCCAAAAAGATTCCCAACACCCAACAGAGAGGACTTTAACTGAAATACCCAACAAAGAGGAGGTAGAACCTGTAGAGACCATATCCAGTGGATAGGTACGACCCCAGTTGAGGGATGGAGCCAACCACCTACATCAAAAATATTAATCTAGAATTCCCACTGTAAAAAGGAAATGCAGGGACAAAGAGTTTAGCAGAACCTGAAGGAAAGGCCATCCAGAGACTGCCCAACCTAGTGATCCATCCCATCTGCTGACACCAAACCTAGACACTATTGCTGATGCCAAGGAGTGCTTACTGACAGGAGCACAGTACAGCTGTCTCCTGAGAAGCTCTGCCAGAGCCAGACCAATACAGATATGGATATACACAGCCAAACATTGGATTGAGCATGACCCCAGTGGGCAAGTTTGACAAGGAGTTTAGGAGGTGAGGCGGTTTGCTACCTCATAGGAAGAACAGTAACAACCAGCCAGAGCCTCCAAAGCTCCCACAAAACAACCAACCAAAGAGTACGCAGTGGGTACCTATAGCACCAGCAGGATCTATAGAATAGGATACCTTTATCCACCATCCTTGGGAGGGGAGCCCCTTTGTTCTGTGGAGGCCTGATGACCCAGGATAGGATAACACTAAGCTGCTGAGGCAGGAGTGAGTGGGTGATTGGGCAAGCACCCTCATAGAGCCAGGGGGAAGGAGGAGGGGATGGGGGCTTCTGGGGGGGAGTGGGAAAGGGGATAGCATTTGAAATGTAAATAAGTAAAATAAAATAACCAATAAAAATGAAAAAAAAATGATATTGGTGGGTTACTCCATCCCTCAAGTCAGGGTGATGACTTTCTACTGGAGGTTGTCTCTTCAGGTTCTGTCTCCCCTTTAGTGTGGATTTCAGCTAATGTCATCCACATAGGATCCTGGGAACATCTCATTTTTCTGGATTCTGGGACTTTCTAGTGGCTATCCCTAGTTCTCCAACCCCATTGTTACATGTTTCTTTTCATTTTCCTGACCCTCTGTACTTCTCTCCTGCCTCTTCCTACACCTGCTCCATCTCCCTCTTTTTCCCTCTCCCTTCTCTCCCTCTAATAACTCCCTCATTCTAACTCCCATGATTATTTTGTTCCCCCTTCTATGTAGGATTGAAGCATCCACACTCTGGCCTTCCTTCTTGTTAAACATTATATTGTCTGTGAGCTCTATCATGGATATTCTGACCTTTTTTTTTTTTTTTTTTTTCTAATATCCACTTATCAAGGAGTACACACTCTGTTTCTTCTTTTGTGTCTAGGTTACCTAAGGTAACAACAGGGTTTCTTAGATGACATTTTCTAGTTCCATCCATTTGCCTCTGAGTTTCAAAAGTCATTACTTTTAATAGCCAAGTAGTACTCCATTGTGTAAATGTACCATATTTTCGGTATCCATTCTTCTGTTGAGGGAAATCTGGTGGTTTTCACCTTCTGGCTATTAGAAATAAGGCTGCTATGAACATAGTGGAACATGTGTACTTATTATATGTTGGAGCATTTTTTGAGTATATACCAATGAGTGGTATAGCTGGGTTCTCAGGTGGTATTATGTATAATTTTACATGGGAACCACAGATTGTTTTCTATAGTGGTTTTACCAGCATGCAATCTCACCAGCAATGAAGGAGTGCCCCTTTTTCTCCACATCCTTGCCAGCATCTGCTGTCACCTCAGGTTTTGATATTAGCCATTCTACATATTGTAAATGCTAATACATTTCTCAAAAATATAAATATGCATGTTTATATGAATATATCATACATAGATTTATATATATATGCATTTTATATGCATATATATATATATATATATATATATATATATATATATATATATAGTATGTTTTCAAACTTGATATAGATCCAAGAATGACCTTGAATTTCTAATATGCTGGGGACTTGACTATGCCTAGTTTATGCAGTACTGGGCATCAGAACTCGGGCCTTGACAGTGCTACACAATCACTTTCTTAACTTGGCCTCATCTTTAGTCTGGCATATCCACAAATTTCAAGTATATTTTTTAAGTGAAATAACTTCTGTCTTTTTAAAGCATTCATAAACAAAAACCTTCTACTATAAACTCTATGCAATTCTGGACAGGATTTGTTTTTAAATAAGTTTTAAGTGTTATTTAAGAATCTGTTACTGACTTTCTTCTGCTGTCAGAAGCCATGGTACTCATTCAAATCTCGATAAAAACACTAGTTTATATTTGTATTTTCATAGGTTCTTCTATGGTTTAGTGACAGTAGTATTTCCAAAAACCATTCCTGTTCTGGAAGAATTAGCATAAACTCAGATTAAAAGCAAGCAAACAAACAAACAACCGAACAAAAAACCCAAAGGATCATATAGCATATGAAGTTCTCTATGAATGTGTCTCCTAAATCAAGTAATGAAATAAATATTGGATAGGGTCAATATTATTAGCACAGATTTAAAATGTCTTTATTTACAAATGTAAAGAACTCTGATGAAAGACATTTTTGGAAACGTAGAACCTAATCATCTGTCAGATGAATAGCTGGCAAAGATTGTCTCATTCTGAGCACCACCTCTGAAATCCATTTGACGTTTTTCATTGCTGTAGACCATATGGTTGATGACACCACACACTTTGACTGTAAGACATAAACAAATTAATCTCAAACTGACTGGAAAACTTTCTCTGTGTTGAGTAGGTATCATAGTGCCAGAAGGTGCTAGGCAGGCTGTTGAGAGAGAAAAACATCATTGGTATTATGTAGCACAGAGCTTTGCTTCATGCAGTATTGAAATGACAGGCAAGATAATCTCACCGGTGCAATAATACCAAGACTGTTATGGGATAATCAGTTGTTTTCCATTTGAATTTGAAGCCTATTCCCAAGAAGAAATTGTATCCTTGGAACTGTAAATCAAATTAGAAATGCATGGCTAGGCAGATTGTACATCCTCAGGTTAAATCTACAGTTAGTATTTTTATAAACAGTCATATTATACAATATGTATTTTTATATACATATATTTGTACACATACCTATATATTTTTATATAACCTAAAGATTTGTGATCCTTTCAACCTTGGCTAGATAAATTTTCTCTATATATAGACTCATAACAATTCAATGTATTAATAATAAGCAACTGTAAATGCTCATTCCTAAATATGACTTGTACATTAGCCCCCTGCTAGTACCAGAGGACATTATGAAAGAAGAGGCAAAAAGCATTTAACCTTGTCATATTTTTGCTGTATTATTGATGAACTAAGTAGAAGAAAATGTATTACTAACTACAATAACTTCTTTTGTTCTTTAGTTTACTAGCCACCGTCCTAATATGTTGTTAGAACTAATCATGTTATTCAGTAATTAAACAAAACCTGCATATATTACTCTTTTATTTCTTTAGTCTCTTTTTAGTATTATTAGTATTTATAAATATACTTTTATGCTTTAAAACATTAAATTTTTTTCAGATTTTATTTTAGTACATGCAAAGTATCAAGAAAACTCTCTAAACTTTTTGTTAAGCCCTTATGCTTATCTATGTCAAGTAAAGACCTTCTTAGCCTCTACTTTCAGCATTGATATTGTTATTGAAAGGGAATTTCAAATACTAAGTCAAAATAGTACTCCTCAGACTTTTACCATTTTTATTATATTAATGTGGGAAGCAGGCGCGGCCTCATGGGCCCTGTGACCTTCGCTTGTTTGTCCCAGTCTCAGTCATGTGCAATAGAAGCAGCAGTCCCAGAATAAAGCAGAAGCTCCATGAGACCTGCTTTGGCGACCAGGTTGTTCTTCCCATTGTCTTTGCTGGTTGGAGACATTGGTTGCGACAAATACCCACAGTAGAAATATTATACCTCAATTCTCTGTCTATAATATTACTTAGTAAGAATATATTTCATCAGGTTGCAAGTTTTGTGTTGATAATTTTTTCACCCACATTTAATTGCTATTTGGGATCTCCATTTGAAAGCTCTTAATGACTACAGTATCAATAACACATGCTTCTGTCCATTGATTGGGTGCTTGTATCTGCATCTGACTATTGCAGTTGCTTCTTGGGCCTCTCAGAGCCAGGAAGCCATGTGTTTGAATTGAGGAAATCTGGAAGAAGCTGAGAAGGGCAGCCCCATGGGAAGGGCTGCAGTCTCAACTGACCTGGACCCCCGAGATCTCCCAGACACTGAGCCACCAATCAGGCAGCATATAGCAGCTGATATGAGGCCCCTGATACATATACAGCAGAGGACTGCCTGGTTTGGCTTCAGTGAAAGGAGATGCACCTAACACTAAATAGACTTGAGACCCCAGGGAGTGGGAAGGTCTGGTGGAGTGGGGAGTTAGGGGGCTGGGGACATCCTCTTGGAGATGGTGGGGAAAAAAGAGGTGTGGGATGTGGAACAGTCAGAGAGTGGACTGGGAGGGGGATAAAGTCTGGGCCATAAAAAAAATTAAAATAATAAAAAAATAATAAAACATGCTTTAGAACCAAGAGAAATGTAAGATATTGATTCAGTTATAATTAAATATAGGGTAACTGACAATTTTATATTCAATATATCAATACATAATGCAGTAATTCAGATATTTAAGTGTACTGTATATGAAAACCTTCTCTGTGCTCATAAAATTATTTCTCACTCAATTAACCAATATTGACTTGGAAGTCACTATATAGTCCATACTAGCATCAAAACTCACATATTTCTAACTCCCTAGAGGACACTTTTTCTCAGGTGTCTGACATTGATAAGCAGTGCTGAACACTGTCTCCATCATTTACTGGAGTGATGGATAAGAGAAAGGAGCAGAGGTGAGGCCAAACATTAGCTCATCCATCTTACTCCTACAAGGTAACCTCATTTTCTCATAGTGCTGTGATTTGTTGGATTTCAGTTTTGCACATTGTTTCATGGACTCTACCTGAATCCGATATATTGTCTATACCATTTGACTATGTATGAAATTAGCAAGAAGTGGAAG
>LR750890.1:103442-198703 GCA_902729485.2 Mus minutoides
TAAATATCTAATAAAGAGGGAAAAAATATTTATGTAATAGACTATTTAATTTACACCACTTATTTCTTTTATTAAAATCTACATTTAGTCATTCATTAAAAGAAAAAAAAGAAAAAAAATTAAAGATACAAAGTAAAATAAGGCATGTATTTTTAATGTAATATACAAATTTAAATTATTTAATTTTAAATGTAGACAAAAATTAGTATTAATTTCTGCACTATATTAATAAGTAGATCTCATCACAAAAATACTCCATGTTTTGTAACTTGAACATGGTTTTATTGCATTGGAAAAATAAAATCTGTCTTCATTGATTAATGCAAGAATGCATCTAAGGCCATCTATATTTTACATTATCAATTTTAAATATAAGAATTTCCATCTGAAGCAAGGATATATTTAATATATGTTACTGAATTATTTTTACTGTGGGTAACTCAACAGTTAGAAATATGTTATTTGTACACTATTAATATGTTGTCTCCTGGGTCATTGGTTTAAGGTCATAATCGCTACAACTCAACTATAAGTAATATCTGTATGCCAGCATGTACACATATAAGTTCCCAACTGTTCACTGATAGCATACCTTAGACTGAATACAGTTTAAACACTTATGTTTCATTTCTGGCTGTGACAAGCTATTTCATGAATGTTTTCACTTATACTTTCCCATGTAAATTAGGAATAATTTTAGCTGAAGAATGCACCAAATAGTAAAATAATATTCTATAATAGCCATGTTAAAATATTTAAAATAAGAAAATATTTTGTTTTGTATATGTTCTATTTAATTTCTAACCTTAACATCCAGTATACAGTATTTCTCTAATATTTAATATTTCTAATTCTTTTATTTTGAAAATTGAATGGGCTTAAATTCAACTGCTTCTGAAACTCTGACTGTCCCAGACATTTTTATGGACAAACATCATTTGAAATTTTCATTCTCTGAAAGTCTACTAACTTTATTTTTCTAATTTTATGTGATTTCTTATTATCATTCAAAAATATGTATTTATAGAAGAAAGAAGTCTTGTATTTTCCTCCTGAATTTTCCACATTGTTCGCTTGCATCACTTTCTGATGAACTATACACTTTTAAATTTTAAAATCACAAATTTAAAATAATTTTGTTTATGATCATAGTTACTTTTCTATATCACAGGAATTTCTTTCTTTATTAAATGGCCAGTAAGAAATGATTTCTCTTGGAGAGACAAGGCCTTGTGTTACACACATACCACAACAAATAAAATCAGTTAATCGATCAACCAATCTATATCAACCTTGCCATAGTCAGATAGTTTTTAAATTACCCTTATATATTTTATTCATGTAATTTCATCCTAACGGCTTGATTGTATCAAAAAGTTTGAAGTCCGTCCAGAAATTATCATCTGGATTTTGAATTTATTGTCATATGTCTTTTGTTCTATTCTTTCTTTTTTCGTACTACATCTCCAAAGAAGTTTGAGAAAATATTTCTAGGATACATATTCTTTGTGGACCGTTCCACTGGTTACTGTGCTTATAACTGTGAAGACTTTTCACTGTAATTTAACATGCTCTTTCTATATTATTTTACTTTTGATGAAACAATTTTGATACTTCATTGCTTCCTTTAGGGTCAAATTTAGTTCTTCTTATGTTCTTTTGGAAGACACTAGCCTTAATTGTTTCTTTGATCAGAATGAAGTACTCTGATCTATTCAAATTAATTTTAGTTCAAAGGCTATTTCATGTGCTATTAGGATAGTAACTCATGCTTGGTTCATGGTTTAATTTCCTCAATATATTCCTTCCGTTCTTTCATTCTTAGGTGGTGGTTCCTTATCCTTAAAGGCAAAATAAATTTCGAATAATTTCTAATAATAAGATAATTTTTTGTTTCTCAAGACATTCAAATAACCTTTGTCTCTTGACTTTTCATACTTAAAATAGAATTATTATTTAGAAGTTTGTTTTTATTTATCATTTTGATGTTGCTGATTGTGTTTTCAGATTTATTTGTAGTTTAGTAATTATAACTTCATTATTTTTCTCCTGTTGTTAATTGGCTATTCTTCCTATCTTTAGCCTGAAGAATTGCATTTACTATTCTCTGTAGAGCTAGTTTGTGGAACATGATATGGATTTGTTTATATAATGGAAAAATTTTTATTTCTCCTTCAAATTGTCAGGTATTTTTGCTAGGCAATGTAGTCTAGGTTGGAAAAAGTGGTATTTAGTACTTCAGGTATATTTCTTTTCTTGCTTTTAAAGTTTCTACTGAAAAGTCAACCATTATTTTGATTATTATTCAGAAAAAAAAAAAAAAGGACAGAGACTAAGTCTTACTCAGATTTAAATGTATGAAAACCTTACTCAGAGCAACTGAAAGCGCATCGTTATGTAATCTCCATGGATGCCAAGGCAAGGAGTAAGTGTAAAAGTAAGCCTAGTTAATCACTAAACATTAAAGGCAACATGTGTTATTATTTTTATCTTCTCATATTTACTTAGAATTGTATTTCAATCTACATTTTTATTTAAAGTGAACAAAAATGGTGGTTTACAGAGTCAAGGATATTTTTGAATAAACATGTTTTAGAATGATAGGCCACTTAGTGAGTAAAATTATTTTTCAGTATCAGTAACTGATGATATTAATGCTTATGCTGAAGTCAGAACTTATATATTTTGTGTTTTCTGTGATTTAGGATTCTACCTCTATATCGAAACTTAAAATACAAGGCGATGGTGAGGCAAAAACCCAGAAAGAGACAAAGTCTAATTCAGAAGCTTTATAGTATCTCTGAATTTACTATGCCATTTTTCTCTTAGAGTTATAGTGCCTTATATAAATTAATGTTTTCCTTTCCCTTAACTAATAAATTAATATTTAGTTGTGTCTTTCATTGACAGGAAGTAGAATATGAAGACAAGAATATGAAAAGTTGCTTTACATTGTCATGCTGAAATATAGCGTTTTTGCATTAAAATAAGATATTAGTAATATATTTATTTGAGATATTGCCTTGTTAGTACATATTGATTTTATTTTTAGTATGCAAAATGCAGGTATCTTATATAAACTTGGTTAAAGATGTTTTTATAATTGATATTATAGATATTCTAGATATTTTATAATGATTGAATGCTACTAGAGAAAATATATGCCTACATAAAAATTTATTAAAAATAACACTATAAATACATGTTGTAATATGTAACTAAAAAATACAGTACATGTAAATATTTGATTTGTTGGATGATTGCTCTTTATATATTTTATTAAAGACTCAAATTTATTAAAAATTATTTCAGTCCAGTAACAGTTATTCTGTTAGCCATTTGAAGAATGATTTACCTTCTCTTATGATACTAACAAATCATGACAGTATTTAATTTTCTTTGGTCTTGGCTGTACTCAAAGAAACTGAATCCACATGATGTCTCGCTTGGAAGTTCAATTACTGGATTAGGCAAAGATTCCCCTTTGACATCTTTGTTTAGTATCTAAAAGAAATTCAAAACATAACAAAAATGGGTGGCAAGTCCATTTGAGAGGACTTATATACAAGATGGAAAGTATTAGATTTATCAAGGTAACTAAGGCTTATATTTAGGACCTGAGAAGAAAAATAGTCTTAAGATTCAGATACACTGGTTGACAAATAACATGGAAAGTTTTGTTTATTCAAAATGAAAGCAAGTCATCCCCCTTTGAACAAAATTTAATGTTTATCTATATAGAGTTCTTGTTACTTGGCTCACTTAAATGATGATTAGGAGACAATTAATCTAAGGAATAGTTTTATTAAAAGCATTAATTAGAACATGAGAAAATGAAGAGATCCATGCCTCTATTCACTCTTTTAACAATCAGTGAGTTCACTCCCTTTGTCTTTGTTGTAAGATGCTTAATAGCTTTTCTTTTCTTTGGTATAGGTACCTTCCTTGTGTTGGAGTTTTCCTTCTAGGATCCTCTCTAGGGCTGGATTGGTAGATAAATACTGTTTGAATTTGGATTTGTTGCAGTGGAATATTTTGGTTTTTCCATCTATATTAATTGAAAGTTTTTCTGGGTATAGTAGACTGTGATGGCATTTGTGTCCTCTTAGAGTTTCCATGACCTCTTTCGATGCTCTTCTGGCTTATAGTTTCTCTGTTGAGAAGTACAGTGTAATTCTGGTAGGTCTACCTTTTATGTTACTTGGCCATTTTCCCTAGTAGCTTTTAATATTCTCTCTTTGTTCTGTGCGTTTGGTGTTTTATTATTTCATGACAAGAGGAGTTCCTTTGTCCCATTTATTTGGTGTTCTATAGGCTTCTTTTACCTTTACGTCCATCTCTTTCTTTAGGTTGGGAAGTTTTCGTCTGATTTTGTTGAAAAAATTTTCAGGTCCTTAGAGATGGGAATCTTCATCCACCTTCATTCCCATTATTCTTAGATTTGGTCTTTTCATTGTGTATTGAATTTCCTGGATATTTCATGTTAGAATATTTTTCAGTTTTAAATTTTCTTTGACAGTTGGGTCAGTCTCTTCTATGGTCTCTTCTATACCTGAGATTCTCTATTCTATCTCTCATATCCTGTTGGTGATACTTACCTCTGTAATTCCTGACCTCTTTCCTAGGTTTTCCATTTCCATGTTTCCTCCATTTTGTGTTTTCTATATTGTTTCTACTTCCATGTTTAGGTCTTGTTCTTCTTTATGCAATTCCTTCACTTCTTTGTGTAAGAAAAGAAAATTAAAATTGAATTCAAAATCTGTGCTGGAAAGCCTGATGAGTTACAGGTGTAGGGCAAAGTAGGGACAAGCCTACCTAAAAGCTGTTAACTCATCAGCTGACACCTCTTTGCCTTCTTCGTTTACCTTATATGGTTTGGTTTAAGATTATCCAGATGCAATACTACCCCGGATGAGCCCCCCACCCCCCTTTCAGAATGCTGACAACTGCACGTACTACTTAAGCTGCTGATGTTAAAATTGATTAATCATGTGTAACCATGCCAATTTCTACCCTTCCTCTGACCCTTCCTCTATATAAACCCCTAAGCTTTCAAGCCTCGAGGTCCATTCCTCTGTCTCCCTGCTGGAGATACATATTGGCCTGGTGCTCTGTAAATAAATGGCCTCATGTTTTTACATCAAGAAGGTCTCTCCTGATTTCTTGGGTGTAAGCTATCCTGGGACTCGAGTGGGGGGGGATTCCTTCTGGGTCTTACAATTTGATTGTGTTTTTCTGTATTTCTTTAAGGGATTTATTTGTTTCCTCTTTAAGGGCTTCTACCTGTTTACCTGTGTTTTCCTGTATTTCTTTCATTGAGTTATTTATATACTCCTTAAAGGACTCTATTATCTTAATTAGATAGGATTTTAGGTCAGCTTCATGATTTTCACGTGTGTTCAGATTACTATGAAATCTCTCAACAAAAGTACTTGACTAATTTAACAAACCTCTGAGACTACATGAAAAGCCAAATATGACTACAGATGGAGCCAGGGAACAAGGAGAGATGAGACTGGTGGGGAGTGGCAGTGAGAACCAAACAAACAAAAACAAAACACAACAAAAACAACAAACAACAAACAAACAAAAAACCACAAAGAGAAATTTTGTTTGAAAAATGCCATGATGAAAGAAAATTCATGTTGAGAATATCTCCAAGAGATCATCTGGCATTGATCCTTTGGGATGATCCTCTCAAAAATGTCTCTGGCCTATTCAAACAGTCTTTAGTCAAATAGATAGACTTGTTTGGATATAACACCGAATCTTTCATATCCCAGGAATTAGATATTTTACGCATTAATTCATCACATTATTATGGGAACATGTCTTAGTGCTTTACTGCTGTGAACAGACACCATGACCAATACAAGTCTTACAAAGGATAACATTTAATTGGGGCTGGCTTGCAAGTTCAAAGGTTTAGTCCATTATCATCAAGGTGGGAACATGGCAGTGTACAGGCATGCATTGTGCAGGCAGAGCTGAGAGTTGTACATCTTCATCTGAAGGCTGCTAGCAGAATACTGGCTTCTAGGCAGCTAGGATGAGGGTCTTAGAGCCCACACCCACAGTGACACACCTTCTCCAACAGGGTCATAACTTCTAACATCTGCCATACCCTGGGCCAAACATAAGCAATCATAGGACCCATTTGTTTGTGTTTGTTTGTTTGTTTTTTGTTTTTGTTTGTGTCTGTGTCTTATTTCTTTAAAATCTGTAAAAATAAAATAAAATAAAATAAAATAAAATAAAATAAAATAACCTGCAGCTGTTGTGCCCATTCCTAAACTCCAAAACACTATTATGGAGCCTACTCTGGCCACTGATGTAATAGCACTAGGATCCTTTATTCAAGCTGGAGCTTGAGCTCTCTGCCAAACCTGACACAGCAGGACAGAAAGGTGGAACCCACAGTCTAATTTTAAACAGGTATTTATAGAGGCAAGAAAGGGGTATGTAACCTGACACACATCTGATTGGGGGGGGGGCATTATGGAGTTTTATTCTCCTTTAACATAATTGGCTGGTATTTGGTGAAACCTCCCCCAGCCTGAAGCAGGCTGATGCAGACTTTGCTGCCACTGAAATTAGATCACCTGCAGTGTAGCCTTCCAACTCAGGAGGCTCCTTTTGTTATGTCAACTGCCACTGTAGTTCACCAAAATCCTGCCACCTGCTGAGGTGCCCTTGAGACATCCTGCATATTGCACTTCATCTTCAGGGTGGACCCAGGCACAAAGAGTAGACTGGTGGGGTATGGGCCTATGCTCTTTATAAGCATAGACTCCCAGTAAACTTTGGGGCCTTGATAGTGTAGGTTTGTCTTGGCCTCTATATTCCCCTTGACCTTTCTCTCCCATACAGCTCTGGCCTCCCACTCAGGAACCCAGTTAGCGTAAGCCAGGGGCAGCTTACAATTTGGAGCCAAACCATAAACTTCTGCTTTCTTCCTAATGGTGATTCTTAAGAAGTGAAATACATGTGGCAGGATTGTGATCTGTAGGCACAGATTTGCTGAGAAGTAACCTGGAAACTGGTGCTAGATGCCAGTTTGTTAGTTAACTTGAGTTCAGCCTCAAATAAGTTTTTCTAAGATGGAGTCTGATTCCAAGAGGTCTGATTTCTCATAACCTATCTATATGGCAGTTTTCTACTATTTAAAAGTACAAGAAATACTCAAATTTCAAAGTGGGGACCTTGTTTCAGTTCATAATTTGGGAAATGTCAGACCACACGTGCAGAGACCAGAATCACAAAATAAGCTGAAAATTTGTACAGTGACTCACGGTGTTGGGGCAGATGTTTGGGGCTCACCTATGTTCCTGTGCATGTTAGAGCACCTGGGATTGGAGCTTCCTCTTGGTGCTGTGGGACTGGATTCAGAGCTAGCACCCAAGGTCTACTCAGGGCACTGGCTCAGACCTACAAGAAACCTGTAACTCTAGCCGAGCCTGGTTTCCTGGGGATCCTAGTTACTCCCAGTGTTGGGACAGAGTTGTGGTTGCATCCAATGATATGAAACTAAGTGATGCAGAGTTTCATGGAGGAATCATAGTTGAGAGTAAACTGCTTGCTTTATGTCATATAGGAGGAAAATCTAAGAGGTATGCAGAGACCAGAATCCCAAAATAAACAGATTTTTTTTTTACATTGTATTCCAACTGACCTATATTTCTCCTCCTATTTTGTGGATACAATATTTATTTTTATTTGATGCATATGCATATTTTGCCTGCACACACATATGCACAACACATGCATGAATTGCCCATGAAATTGCCAAGAGAGTGTCACATTCCCTGAAACTGGAGTGATAGAAAGTTTTAAGCAGCTATGCGTAGCTGGGAGGCGAACCCAGGTGTTTTAAGAGCAAGTGTTCTCCACTGCCTGGTGTAATTTCCAGCTCTTAGGCCCAAACTTGAAAATGGTCCACAGTGTTACAGATTAGAGATCAAACGTTCAATGTGTATAATCTTCTAAGAGGGTCACTTGTCCTAATTATATGCCCTCTTCCACAAAGCAATACTATATGCCACGTTTTTCCATTATTTTGTTTCATATGTCCTGCATGCTAGAGGACACAACTTTAGAGATTGTCTTCCATCCAAGGAAGAGAGGCAATCTATCTTTCTCTTTTGTAGATCTAAATATAAACCCATGGAAACTATTCTAAATTTCCACATAAAACTATGTATTGAATATAGAGTGTCCCATTATGTGTAATTTGATTTGGCTCTAATTTTCTTTCCCTCTGTTTTAAAATGCTCTGTTCAGAATGAATGTACTATAAAGTGTTGTAGATGAGAAAGTAATTTGTGACTTTCAGTAATATGCTAGTATAGAGTTAAAACAACACCAATGATTCCATTTTGTACTTTGGGAAATTGCGTATTTATTAAAATATAATTGTTCTCTTATTAAATATCACATCATTCTCTCCACAAGTACTCTAGTTAGAATTTTTCAATCTTCTCTCCTTATACAATACAATGAAACAACCAAAGGAAGTCCCATATCCTGGTTTGCTGCAGTTAGATTTTAATACGATATTCTAGAAGTACCTTGGAGAGGGGCAAGCATGCCAATAATCAAGGACATGTTAGCAGGTTTATCTGGTAGTGTTTGTTTTCACAGAAGCTGAGTTTTATTTAGGCTTGACTCATTGAGCCTGAAATTATCAGAGACACTTCAGGGAACTTAGCTCCCTGCTGTTCAAATGGCAGGGCTCTGTAAATGAGTTCCTTAGGTAGATGCTATTACCTGTTGCTGCAGACTACATGATTACATTTTGAATCCTTACCAGGGGGGGAAAAAAAGCAAGCAAGAAAGAAAAGAAAGATAAAAGATCACAAACTAGTTTTTTAAATGACAAGAACTATCTCAGAGTTCTAGTATGTTTTACCAATTTGTCATAAATACAAATAGGATTAGTAACTAATTCAAGTCTGAGTTGTTTTTGTTGTTTTTTGTTTTGTTTTGTTTGCTAATATCACCAGATTTGTATACAGGACATAATGTTAAATTCTTTAATATTTTTAGAATTAATAGAAACAATAGACTTCACAAAATAATTACAAATAAATTCAGTTTAATTTTTTGAGTGCTATGATGGCTTTTGTGAGATTATCTGAATTAATGTTTCATGTTTTGTCTTCCTCGGTTCAAAATAAAAGGCACAGTGGTTAGATACACAATTATAATTACATGACATTAAAGCATTAATGACAGATGATCTTATAATTACTAAAATCTTAGAAATAATTTCTCAAAATTATAAGAGATTTTGTCTATGGGAAATAGAAGCAGAATAAGGTTATAAAATGAATAACATTATCATGAGAATAACAATATTTTAAATTTCCTCTATCAATATTAATAATATATATACATAATCTCAAAAATACAATTTATTATATATATATGACTCTGATCTTGCATTCTAATAAGAGTATATATATAATATATACATATAAAAATACATATTTAGTTACTTACTTATGTGATATACTGAAATGAATGCCAATCCTAACGATTCTTCCCATCAATTTTATCTCATTTTTAGGAAGGTACAGGCTGTTATGTCTTCTCAGGTCTTTTAGAATTTGGATAATGTAATTTATACAATGGTCACTTATTCAGGATGCTATCATTATGTGTAATTGACATTCCAGTTTCAATGGTGATTCTCTTCTTCTATTCCAAATATTAATACGGTTATTCTATAACATTTTAACTACTCATATAATTGACAGAATATTTGGTTGGGGGTTTATTGTTACTTATTGATTAACTAACTATTAACGTTGTACCTCTTATAGTCTTGTTTGAAATATTGATGTTGCCTTTTGTGTAACATTAGCTTATATGCTTTTCCAAAATTTGAATTGTATAGTTTATTTACTGAGTTTTAGACTTCTTCAGGTTTTGTGTTTGTAATGCTGTATATATGCATTATAAATCATTTTATTTTATATATATATATATATATATATATATATATATATGTGTGTGTGTGTGTGTACATATATATATTTGACAATTTTAGAATCTGAAAACTTACTTTCATTATTTTTAAAATATCTGTCTAAAATGTCACTATTAAATCAAATCTAAATATTATAAAGCCATATGATTTATTTGAGCAACCTAAGATTATGTTTCTCTTGCATTCTACTTTCAGTTATAGAATATTGAAATTTTCAGGAAAGTCAACATTGTATCATGTTACTATTTTATGTGTTGGGTATATTATAAAATAAAATATTATAATGTAAATTATGTTAATATGTTAATAGGTATTGATTAAAGTGAAAGTGTATATATGGTTCATACATAATTTCTTTTTCTGTTTTTCCTTTTTTTCGTTTTTTTTTTTTTTTTTTTTTTTTTTTTTTTTTTTTTTTTTTTTTTTTTTTTTTTTTTTTTTTTTTTTTTTTTTTTTTTTTTTTTTTTTGTTTTTTCAAGACAGGGTTTCTCTGTGTAGTCCTGGCTGTCCTGGAACTTACTCTGTAGACCAGGCTGGCCTTGAACTCAGAAATCCTATTTCCTCTGACTCCCAAGTATTAGGATTAAAGGCGTGAGCCACCACTGACCTGCTCATACATAATTTCTAATATAACTTAATACATGTGTTGAATTTAATATGTAATGTTAAATAATACCCTGAAATTTTAAACTAACACTTCTATAGTTTCATTACATATATGATGTTGCTTGATAAATTTTTTTCTCTATTATTCTTTTTCTACTTCTGTCTTACTAAGCCTCTCCTTCTATTTTTATATTTTTTCCTTCTTTCTATTTTTTCTGTATCTATTTTTATGATTATTTGTTGGATCCATTGCATCTAAGTTTAAATATATAACTACAAGAATAAAAGTAAAATACAATGTTAACTGAAGTGATAATCTGAATATATTTGTTTTCTGCTGTGTCTGGAAGACCCAAAGCTTAAACCGAAATTAGTGCCATCTTAATAGTCATCTATATGATGGAACACAGGGCCCCCAACGGAGAAGCTAGAGAAAGTACCCCAGGAGCTGAAGAGGTCTTCAACCCTAAAAGAGAACAACAATATGAACTAACCAGAACCCCCGGAGCTCATGTATCTAACTGCATATGTAGCAGAAGATGGCCTAGTGGGCCATCATTGAGAAGAGAGGCCTCTTGGTATTGCAAACATTATATGCCCCAGTACAGGGGAACACAAGGGCCAAGAAGTGGGAGTGAGTTGGTAGGGGAGCAGGGCAGGGGAGGGTATAGGGTACTTTCAGGATAGCATATGAAATGTAAATTAAGAAAATATCTAATAAAAAAAGGCCTGTTGTTCTTTATTTTCCCATATGAAAGGCTGTTTACCTCTTTAATTCAGCAAAATCTGTAATCCACAGTCTACAAAAGCCTACAGTGTTCAGGAACTTCTGTAACTTGTTTTGCACTGATTGGTAGGGAAATATGAAAGTCTCTTCTAGCTTCTTTGACAGTTAGGCCACCAGCCTCTTCTATGGACTCAGCTTCTGTGTTAGCACCTCTTTTGCTATCCCTTCACTTTTAGCCATGAGCAGGTGGAAGAGTTTGATCATGAGGTGAGCTCCTCTTTTTCTCTGGGACAGTCTCTTGATCAGACCCCCTTTTTCTTTATGGTAAATACATTGACCCAAAGGCTCTCTGCAGTTGCCTAGGTACTATCTTAGTTCTCTAGTTTCCCTGACTATTGTGGCCAGCATTTTCTCCTATCCCTTTTTAGTTTCCTGGCTTCCTGTTCCTTACAGACCATTTTTAATTGCTAGAATTATCGGCATGTGCCACTTTGCTAGGTTCTAGTATTTGTTATTTACCTCTCTTTGCACTTGTTTCCTAACTGTAATGGAGATCTCATACAATGTTTTCTCTATATGTATATATCTTTTTGTTTCTCCTCCTTGTCTTTGCTTCCTTTGGATGTTATCTAATTATCATGTCCCCATCCTGTCACTCATCCCCTCTCATAGCTCACCTCTGCTCTGGTTCATCCTTCTGTCTCACTGTACATCTCTGATTCTGACTCTAGTCTCTGTCTTTGTCAGCTTCATGTTTTTTTTTTGTTTGTTTGTTTTGTTTTGTTTTGTTTTTTTATATGCCTGTCACTTCCTACAGGTTCCTCCTCTAAATATTTTCCATTCAGAGTATCTTTCTCATCTCAGACCTCTCTAATCCCCTTCATTGTTATTTCCACTTCTCCTCACTCTTAATCTCTCTATTTGCCACTCTCATCCATCTCTCCTGAGTCAGCGGAAGCTTGCTCTTCCTTACAGTCTTAGCTCACTTCTTTCCAGACCTCTATCTCTACACATCTGTCTTCCTCATCCTCTCTTCTTTTTATTTATTTTTTTTTCATTTCTCCTCCTCTGAACTTTCTTATCAACACACACAATCCTTACCCTGTCCTTCTTCTAACTTCTGTAACTTCCTATTACCTTGATCAGATTGTTGGGGCATTTTATAGCTCCACAGAGAGGAGACCCCCATCAGAGCTTGGCCATTAGACTGGAAGGTGCTCCCTACCTTGGACAGGAGAAGCCCCAAGTGGGAGGATGCAGCACTCACTGGAGCTTGGAAGAGACTCACAGCCAGTAGTGCTGGGGCAGGGAAGGGAGTGCAGCTCAAACAACAGGCTGCTCTGGGACACTGACATCTCAAAGTGAAAGCACTTTTTCTGCTAACAAGAGGCTGGTTGCAGGGGAAAGAGAAACACCATTAGGCAAAGTATGAGAAGCAACCAGGGCAATGAACACCTTAGGGCACTCCTGGCCTCCTCTATCTCCCCTTCAGCAGCCACAATATCCAGGGCCACTGACTTCTCAGGGACCACCCCTCTTTGCTCTGGGTTTCCTGAGCTCATTCCTCCCTAGGCTCCAGTTCTATGGGCAGGACCACTGCGACCCACTGGCAGCTCTCTGGAATTGAAGAATGGGAGGCAGTGCAGCTGAGGATCTGAAAGGAAGAGGTCAGAATCGGGATCTGACCGGATTCTTAGGCTTTTCCTAGAGGGCATAAATCAAAACAGTCTTCAGTCCTTAGTCCAAGTCTGAACACAAAGGGACACACAAGACACACAACAAAACCCGGATAAAGCGTCACAGTAATCCCACAGAAACAAAAAGTAACCAAACAAGACCAATACAGGGCATCTTACACACTGGAGCATCCTCCAGCGTTGTGGCCTGCGACATTTTGGCTTGTCTGCCTGTCACTGCAACCACTCCAAATGGGCCCCTCTCCGCAAGAAGGTCCCTAGAACCTGAGACCAGCCTAAAACCAAACCAAGATGACCAGACCTCCCCTTGAGACCAAAACCAGACCTGAAACCAGAACCTGAACAAGTTGTCCCTTCCTGGGACCTAACAGAAACAGACAGCAGACAACAGACGGCAGACAGACAGACAGACAGACAGACAGACAGACAGACAAAAATAGAAACAGGCAGACAAACAAATAGGGATCCCACTTTACCTCCGATGCACGGTGTCTGTGTCCTCCTGAGGAGTGCCTTACTGGCCAATGCACCAAATGTTGTAGTTCGTCAAAAGACCCGTACTCATAAAGACCACAGAGATCTCCACCATTGCTACAAAACGCATGAGGATTTTTATTGTTCCATCTTTATCCCTGTGCTTCTTTTAGGCAGGACAAATATTGAATTGAAAGTTTTGTAAGTGGGTTGATGACTCCCTCTCTCCACTGAAAATCCTCCCTGGGTACAGGAGATGACCATTTCAGACTACATAGCCATAGCTGAAAGGAACCTCAGCTAGGGTTATCACCATAAACTCCTGGGAATCTCCCTTGTCCCTGGTCTCTGGTTAATTCCAGCAATGCCCCCAAACCAAATTCCATTCCTCTCCCACCCCCTCTTTCTCCAATCTGATCCCCATCCTTATGTTTGCCTCCTCACCCCACTTTTACTCTCTTCCTCTCTTCATCCACCTACAATGTCTATTTAATTTCTGCTTCTGAGTGAGAGTCACATATTCACTCTTGTGGCTTACTTTTTAATATGTTGTGGACAATAATATGTATTATTTTAAAATATGCCTGTTTAATTATTAATATTCTATTTTCATAGCTATAGAACCACACTAGTGTTAATTGCAACATGGTACCTATTTTTCTATAGAGAACATTCCATTTTAATGATGAATTTAATCATATCAGTATATAGAGTTATGATATTATATTCAACAACTATTAACACTGACATGCTGGTGATAATTATAAAGTAACGAAGAATGCCTTCTGGGGCTGGATTTTTTTAAAAGCTTAGATTTCAATTCACTAAAAAACAAAATAAACTATGACACAGATTAATTAAAATTAAAAAGAACCAAGGCAATTAAGTTAGCCTGTAACTCCACAAAGTCAATAAAAAGGGTGTCAATATTTATTTACCAAGATATCCCACTGTTTCTTCTGAAAAATTGGGAAAGGTAATACTTTCCTATTATAGTGGAAGATTAATTTAACATAAAGAATATACTTATTTTACTCTATACAAAAGAGAAAGAATATAAGGGTTTGAAGAACAAATATAAAAACTCAAAGAATAATTTTACCAGACATGTCATTATTAGTGTCTTTAATTGCAAAAATAGCAGAAATATTTTATTGTCAACAGACTAAAAGTTTTTGTGACCATAATCAAAGTAAGAGGATGAATAATCTCCAAGCATATGAACTAGGAATAGAATTTAGAAGAGTGTTCAGATATGGTTTTGGAAGGAATGACAATTTCAGGACAATCAGAAGGTTTACCACTGGCCTAGGAAACAATCCCATAATAGAGTTAATGGGAAAGAAAAAAACGATCCCACTCTGTTGTAAGTGTAGTAACTGCATCTGATACTGAAATACAGTATTTTTTGTTTGCTGTTAGGAGCTTATCTGCCTTCCTGGAGAGAGAAGAAACAAGATGAAAGGAAGGTGATAGTCATTTCACTTAGCCTATAAAATCTGAACAAGACAGAAGAGTTTTCAGAATAAACTAAAGTATGTTAGAAATTGATCCTCACCAACTGGTGTTGTTTATTAAAAGGTATGAGTTTTTCTGGTGAATGATCAAGGGTGGTATCATTTCTATCATACTCAGTAAACACAAATATAAAGTGTAATTTTGGATAGGAGATATTACAAAGGAAATAAATAACTTTGATGTAAACTCATAGTACTGTGTGATTTTTTTTTTTGAAGACTATACAGATGCTGTTAATTTCTGACATATACTTTCCCATTGTCTCTACTGAAACCTATATGAATATAATGATAATGTATACAAGTCTTATGCCTGTAATTATCAAGATACCATGACAGCTATATGAGTTTAATATGTCCTTAAACACATCTATTACATGAGTTACTTAGAATTATGAGTAGTTGTAGGAAGCCGGCGGCGCTGAGTGGCGAAGGGGGCCACGACGATGCTCTGACCCGCAAGGCCACCCAAGCTCCGGGAAGACCGTCCGGCTCCGGGAAGGCCTGCGGCTCTGGGAAGGCCTGCGGCTCCGCCCCATTGCAAGATGGCGCAGGACCGGCAGGCTGCCAGGGAAGAGAGCCTAGTGCGCATGCGCAGCACTTTCCTCAGGCCCTCCTCAGGCAGTAGCCCCTTCTGAAGGGAAAATATGCTAATGAGTCACTGCTTGTAGTACCAATGAAGGGAAAATATGCTAATGGCTGTGGCTTGTGGTACCAATGAATGGGCCACATGAAAATGAGGTATGGCTTGGTGCACCAATCAGCAACCACTATGACACACCTCCCCCTTCCCTGGGAGTGTATAAAAGCAGCAGCTCTGCTGCTGTCCAGAGTCCCGGGAATCTACAAGCAAGGCGCTCCAGAATAAAGCTGATTGAGAAGATCCCGGTGGTGGCGTGACTTTCTTGCTGGTCCACGGAGGAAGCAGGGAGGCACGCTGCAAGTGGTGCTGAAACCCGAGAACCGAAGATGATCTGAACTGAAGAAGATCTTCGTGGGATCTGAATTGAAGAAGATCTTCGTGGGATCTGAACTCTTAAGGAACTGGATTACCTTCGTGGGATCAGAACTCATCAGCTAGGAGTGGCGGTACCGGTAAACTTCCCGGAATATTTTAGAGAGGTTATGCTTCCCTATATTGTTGACAGCAAAGGGAGGCTAGAACCTATTCTTAAATATTAAGGGGGAACAAGAAAAGGGGATTTACCCCTCTCTCAAGGAATTGCAGCTTTCCAACCTCGACTTCTCTTCAGAAGAAGAGGTGGATGAGGAGGCTGTTAAAAATGAGAGGGAGCAATAGCACCTAGATGATAAAGGGTATCAGCTCAAAAATAAAGCAAGAACAGGTCAGAAGAAGATAAACCTCAGTAAAGTTCCCAGGTAAATGGGACAAGAGAACGTTCTTGGATAAGAGACAATAAAGTTC
Source organism: Mus minutoides (assembly GCA_902729485.2). Taxonomy (NCBI): domain Eukaryota; kingdom Metazoa; phylum Chordata; class Mammalia; order Rodentia; family Muridae; genus Mus; species Mus minutoides. The sequence continues at coordinate 119,881 of LR750890.1, forward strand.
TCGGGCAAGAGACAATAAGGTTCTTGGATAAGAGACAATAAGGTTCTTGGGTAAGAGACTATAAGGTTCTCGAGTAAGAGACAATAAGTTTCCTGGTAAGGGATGAGGCAGAGTAAGTATAAAGTTCCCAGGTAAATAGGACAAGAAAAAGTTCTCGGGTAAGAGACAATAAAGAAAAGGAGTGATCTTTAGCCCTTTATAAAGTTCTCGGATAAGAGACAATAAAGTTCTCAGGCAAGAGACAATAAGGTTCTCGGATAAGAGACAATAAGGTTTTCAGATAAGAGACAATAAGGTCCTCGAGTATGAGATAATAAGGTTCCCAGTAAGGGACAAGGTAGAGTAAGTATAAAGTTCCCAGGTAAATGGGACAAGAAAAAGTTCTCGGATAAGAGACAATAAGGTTCTCGGGTAAGAGACAATAAGGTTCTCGAGTAAGAGACAATAAGGTTCCCAGTAAGGGACGAGGCAGAGTAAGTATAAAGTTCCCAGGTAAATGGGACAAGAAAAAGTTCTCGGGTAAGAGACAATAAAGAAAAGAGGTACAGTTAGAAAAGGAGTAAGTAACCATGGGCACTTCTCATTTGCATCCAATTTTTTTGGCTCTTCAGGAGCTGCTTATAGCAAAAATTTTAAAAATGAAACAATCCATCCTCGAGAAGTTTTTGAAGGAGTGTGATACCGTGGCCCCTTGGTTTGCGGTATCAGGGAGTCTTACTGTTCTCTGCTGGGACAAACTCGGCAGAGACCTAGATTTTGCCTGGAATCAGGGCACATTGAAAGCAGGTGTGAAACTAGTGTGGATTCTATGGTTTTTCTTAGGATTTTTGGAACCAGTAAATCTTTGCAATTGCCATCCACAGTCATGGAAAAGCAATGTTTTGTTTAATGTATCTTTGAAGGGTAGCTTTTGTGCTCCTATAAAAAGAGTCCATGTGGGATGCATATGATGGTTTCTTTGGTAACAGGATGGAGTCCTGTGGCTTATTCCAAATATGGGCATCCCACAAGTAAAGCAGCACCTCCTCAACCTAGGTGGATAGCTTGATGTAGAGCTGAAAGAGAGTGGCTGTTTACCTGGACAGGATGTTAAGATTAATATCTATAGCTTTTTTAGATTATTTAGGAGCCAAAGTAGGAACAAAACAGATAGTGCCACAAAAGGTAGAGTTTAAGAAGGATAATTTGAGGACTTTAAATGATTTCCAAAGATTATTAGGTGACATTAATTGGATTTGATGTTACCTGAAGATGACAAATTATGAATTAAAACCTTTCCATTACTATCTCTGTTTAATCCGGGTCATGGCTAGGTCCAGACCTGGTTATTTCACAGTCCCGGGGAGCGGTTTGTGTTTTTTCCTAGGGACAAAGAACCAATTTGGATACTGAGACACTGATATGAAGAGTGCCCCCTCCCTTGGAAGACGCAGCAGGGAGTTGTCGGAGTATCTTCAAGGGAATTGGAGTGCAGAGGCAGAATGACTGTTCTGGAAGGTCCTTATCGAGATTTCCATCCTGAATGGCACCAGAGTCGACCCTGTCACCTTGAGAGATGTCACCTCTTGGATGTCCAATGCCTTTTCCTTTTCTAAAGAATGGGCTAGGATGCTACTTTGGGGTGTCCTGGTGTTTGTGGGTTGTGTACTTTGCCTCTGGTTGTTATGTCGTATGAGATGCACTCAGGCCCAACTGAAAGCTGTCGTTGTTCGAGCCCTGATGGCCATAGATGAGGGCATTTTGCCTGAGTTCTGGTTGGCCCCTCTTATAAGTCTGTAATGACTTCCTAGCAAACTGGTTTGCCGATACTTACCCGGTTTAGGGACAGACCTAATGACTCCCACTATACCACATGCTGATGGTATCTCCTCCTACTCCAGATCTCTGCAGAGACAGACTGGTGGTCATGACTGATGGTAGCCCGATGTCCTATCAGTCACTTGTCAAAGGCTGCTCCCTCAGGCCGGGGTGTTCACTGACCAGATTTGCAGGACTTCATTTTTAATTAATAAAGAAGGGGGAGATGTAGGAACCCAGCGGCGCTGAGCGGCGAAGGAGGCCGCGGCGACGCTCTGAACGGCAAGGGGGCCGCCCGAGCTCTGACCGGCAAGGCCGCCCAAGCTCCGGGAAGACCGTCCAGCTCCGGAAGGCCTGCGGCTCTGGGAAGGCCTGCGGCTCCGCCCCATTTCAAGATGGCGCAGGACCGGCAGGCTGCCAGGGAAGAGAGCCTAATGCGCATGCGTAGCACTTTCCTCAGGCCCTCCTCAGGCAGTAGCCCCTCCTGAAGGGAAAATATGCTAATGAGGCACTGCTTGTAGTACCAATGAAGGGAAAATATGCTAATGGCTGTGGCTTGTGGTACCAATGAATGGGCCACATGCAAATGAGGTATGGCTTGGTGCACCAATCAGCAACCACTATGACACCCCTCCCCCTTCCCTGGGAGTGTATAAAAGCAGCAGCTCTGCTGCTGTCCAGAGTCCTGGGATTCAACTATCAAGGCGCTCCAGAATAAAGCTGACTGAGAAGATCCAGGTGGTGGTGTGACTTTCTTGCTGGTCGAAGGAGGCAGGGAGGCGCTCCACAAGTAGTGCAGGCTCTTATATTAGTGCCATCCACCTCACATATCAACCTATCGAGAAACTGGATTTGCTTACAGCATTTCAACCCTGTGTTTGCCCCATGCCAATCTAATATGCACACATCTGTGCATGCCAACATACACACACACATATACATGTGCTCGCACATCTGTAGGAGTTAGAAAAAGTAAGACAGAGAGAGAACTATTTATTATCATCTATAGTCATATATAGCTTCTCAAAAACAATAAAATTCTAGTATTACTTTTGTTCATGCAACATTTAAGTTATAAAGTACGTTTTTTGTTTCTTTTTGTTTGATTGATGGTTTTTGTTTTTGTTTATCTTTAATCTTTCTCTCTTTCTTTTTCTCTCTCTCCTTTTCTCTCTCTCTCTCTCTTTTACAGTCTAGTCTTTGTCCTATTCCTGTTCTGACCTCTTATAGTTCCTATTACTCCTCTGCCTGTCTCCAAAACGATGTCCCTAAATCCTCCAATGGACTCTACACAGCCAGGCCTCTCCACTAACCCCAAGGCTTCAAGTCTCTCCAGGGGTAGGTGCATCTTTTCTCACTGAGACCAGACCAGGCAGTCTCCAGGACCTCTTACCAGCTAGTGTATGCTGCCTGGTTGGTGGCTCAGTGTCTGAGAGATCTCAGGATCCAGGTTAGTTGAGACTGCTGGTCTTCCTATGGGGTCGTCCTACTCCTGAAATTCTTCCAGGGTCCCCAACTTTAGTCAATTGGCTGGGAGTAAGTGTTGTATCTGTCTCCATCAGCTGATTGCTCTGCCTCTCAGAGGGCAGCTCTGGTAGCAAGACGTCTGTCTGTCAGTACACCACAGCATCAGTAATAATGTCAAGTCTTGGAGCCTCCCCTGAGATAGATCCCTAGTTGGGTCAGTCACTGGACCTCCTTTCTCTCAGTCTCTTCTCCATTTTTGTCCCTTCACTTAGTTCTTTTAGACAGAAACAATTCTGGAGCAGACTTTTTACTATGGAATAGCAACCTCATCTCTCCACTTGATGCCCTACCTTTCTACTGGATGTGGACTCTACAATTTCCCTCTCCCCACTGTTGGGCATTTCATCTAAAGTCCCTCCCTTTGAGTCCTGTGAATCTCTCATCTCCCAGGTGTCTGGTACATTCTAAAGGGTCCCCTTACCTCCCATCTCCAGAGATTGCCAGCTTCCATTCATTCTATTGGCCCTCAGAGCTTCACTCCTGTTTCTCCCCACACCTCCCAATACGTGATCATGTTTTCCTTTTCCCCTTCCTGTTTCCTTTCTCATCCAGGTCCCTCCCTCTCTCTGACCTCTGTGATTGTTTTATTCTCCCTCCCAAGTAGGATTGAAGCATCCTTACTTGGGTCCTTCACCTTGTTATCCTTGAGTTCTATGGACTGTATCCTGGGTATTTACTGTTTTGGCTAATATCCACTTATTAGTGAGTACAGACCATGCATGCACTTTCGGGTCTGTGTTACCTCACTTAGGATGATTTTTTCTAGTTCCATCCATTTGTCTGCCAAATCATGATGTCCTTGTTCTTCATTTTTTTAAAAGAGATTTTTTATTAGATATTTTCTTCATTTACATTTCAAAAGCTATCCCAAAAGTCCCCTATACCCTCTCTCTGCCCTGACCCCCTACCCACCCACTCCCAATTCTTGGCCCTGGTATTCCCCTGTACTGGGGCATATAAAGTTTGCAAGACCAAGGGGCCTCTCTTCCCAATGATGTCTGATTAGGCCATCTTCTGCTACATAGGCAGCTAGAGAAAAGAGCTCTGGGGGTACTGGTTAGTTCATATTGTTGTTCCTCCTATAGGGTTGCAGACCCCTTCGCTCCTTGAGTACTTTCTCTAGCTCCTCCATTGGGGGCCCTATGTTCCATCCAAAGATGACTGTGAGCATCCACTTCTGTATTTGCCAGGCACTGGCATGGCCTCACACAAGACAGCTATATCAGGGTCCTTTCAGCAAACACTTGCTGGAATGTGCAATAGAGTCTGCGTTTGGTGATGTCCTTGTTCTTAATAGCTTGTTTGTTTTATTTGTTTTGATTGTCTCTTTCTTTCAGGTTTGTAAATGTTTCTCAACACTCTTTTAGAAACTTGCTTTTAACCTATCACCTGCATTTATTATTGCAATAACTATATAGATTTAATTTTAAAAACTCAACCACTAGGTGTACTCATAATTGATTGAATCAAACGTTGTTGTTGTTGTTGTTGTTTTGTTTTGTTTTTGCTTTTCGAAACAGGGTTTCTCTGTGTAGCCCTGGCTATCCTGGAACACACTTTGTAGACCAGGCTGGCCTCGAACTCAGAATTCTGCCTGCCTCTGCCTCACAAGTGCTGGGATCAAAGGCATGCGCCACCACGCCCAGAGAATCAAACATTTTTATCAGAAAACTTTATATATTACACATTCTCTGAATAAGCTTTTGCATTGTATTTATAAATAAATTCAAGGATAGATTCTTCATGTTTTATATAATGAGACTTTGGGAATTTTAGTTAATGCAATTTTTAATTCTCTATTATAATATTTGTTTCTATGGTATTTTCTAAAAATGAACTATTTCCTGGTGAAAATTATTTATTCTTTACTCTATTGTTTAAAATTTCCTAATATAATATTTATGCAGGCATTCAGTTAAAATTTTTCAAAATGAGAAAAATAATAATTTTTGTTTTTTATGTATGTTTCCTCACTGTTACTAATGTCCATCTCTTTTTAATTTTAAATTAAAATTATTCTGTTCAATTAATAAAATCAGTACAAGGCTGATTTTGCTTACAGTATACACTTATGTATGATTTTCAAAAGTTTTCCTTGTATACCTACTTTGAGACCACAAAGATTTATAGTTTTCCTATTAAATTTTGCTGACAATATTGTTTTATAGAAAAAGATTGTCAGGGGCCTTAAAATAAAATTAGACTCACCTTGCAAATGTAATAACTATTTCTTTTGTATCCTTGATCTTATGTTCAAATTCGATAAGGAAGATTTTTAAGCCATTAGATTAGATGATGGGGGTCATTATATTATAAATTAGAGTGATCAGATCAGGACCAGATTCTGGGTGACCATTCAAATCATCTAATTTTCAAAAATTCATGCATCATTTTCAGTTATTAGATTGACATACTGTTATCTACCTTCATTTTTGTTTGACCTGGGAAGAGCTCTAATAATCATAAAACATACACAGGGATGGCTCTTCCTGTTTAAACCAATGCCACAAGAATCATGAGTAGTCAGAAGCATAATTTCCCTTCTACAAGGGCCAGAGATTTTTAAATCCGTACTCTGAATTCTGCACTTCTTAATTACAGCAAGTAAAGTGAGTTAAGAAATAGAGACTTCTGCATAATCTCTGCTAATATGGGTCATTCCATAGTTATTTACTTTTATTTACAAAAGTAAAACAACTCCATTGTGGGACAGCAAATCAATAATTACCTAAATATTAAAACCTAATTTTTTGTGAAACATCAGTCTTATTCTTTCAAAATCAATATTATTAACAATGTATCATTTGTTTCAGAATTTGAAAAAATCTTATATGTAGGCTATCATGAATTATTCTGATTTAGGCTATAAAATGTCTTTAGCATAATAGAAAAGTTATAATCCCTCACTTATACACTTATGTCAAAAGATATGCAGTATAAGGATAATAGCTTTAACTGTGAAGGTGCGTTAGAAAATTAAATTTATTTATAGTAGGGGGTGTGTCATCTGCATAAGCCACAGTGCATATGTGGATATCAGAGGACCATGTGCAAGAATTGACTTTATTCGTTCCCCAAGTTGTTTCCAGGAATTGAACTAGAATAACTGTGCTTAATAACAAGTACCTTTTCCTGCCAAGTCATCTTACCAGCCTAATCTGAAAATTCCTAACTCTGACTTCTTTGTTTTACTTTCTTCATATGAGATTCCTGGTGTTGCCATGAAATTCTAAGCTCCCTGTACCCAAGCTGGGTTCTTTTCATGAATTCACCCTTTCCATGATGACTCTATTGACCTAGTTACCTTCCTTCTGTATGAGAATGCAAATTCGGGGCTTAGTATAGGCTGCTTGCTTAGAACTGGTAAGGGCTTAAGTTCAATTCCTATCACCAAAATTAGCTAATTAATTAATTAAATATAAATCCATGACAAAGACTACAACAAATAATTCATACATTTTTTAATGAGTTATTATATTTACTTGAAAATTTCCTTCAAAATCCCTAGCTGCTTTTAGTTTTAAGCATATGTATTTAGGCATTTCATAATTATTATTTTTGGTGTATTTCTCTTTTTACAAATTTAAGAAATCATCTTAAATTTAATAAAATCCACACAATTTTATATAAACTCCAAAAACCATCTGAAGCTGTATATGCTTTCGTCATCATTATTGTTTTTCATTAACATGAAGCTAAGGCTGAAGAAATAATATTATATTTTATGAATGTACATAGACTTTATACTTCAGCCTGTATTATTTTATCATGTATATAAGAAACTCTTCTGAACATGTTAGATCTCTTCTTATATTTCCTGTTCTTTAACATTAATACTAAACATCACTCAGCTTTAAGGTCAAACTGATCATATAAAAATGCCTATTCTTCTTAAACATTGTGGTCTCTTCCCTTCATTCATCAAATCCAACTTCATTTGGTGTTGTGCAATTAAATATTAATGCAACAACTATTGTTCTCTAATAATTTCAGCTGAATGGATGAAATATAACTAACTAGTATTCAGTTCTATTTTGGATAATGTAGTAATTTAAAATAGAGCCTTGTTTTCAGATTTATATATTCTTATATATTTCTTCATCATTTTCTAATACTGTTGTTATGAAGAATTCAGTTTTGGAAACATAAGATATCCTGAAATTTATAATTTCTGTCATTCTTATTTAATACTGATATTTAGAAGTTTAGTTTAAATATAGCTATCACTGAGAACATACAGATATTCTGTCATATTTTAAATTTATACAAATGATGTTCTTACCAATTACATTTTCTTATTTCATTTTATAAAAGAATATTGTTTTAATTCTATCCTAGTATTCTATAATTTTTGGCTAATATCCACTTATTAGTGAATATATACCAAGTATGTCCTTTTGGGTTTGAGATACCTCACTCAGGATGGTATTTTCTATGTCCAGTCATTTGCCTGCAAAATCGTGATGTCTTCCTTCTTAAGCTGAACAATTGCGTAAATGAACCACAGTTTCTGTATCCAATCTTCTGTAGTGGAGCATCTGGGTTGTTTCATGCTTCTGGTTATCAAAGATAAAGCCACTATGAACATAGTGGAGCATGTTCCCCTTTGGTATGGTGGGGCATCTTTTAGGTATATACCCGAGAGTGGTATAGCTGGGTCTTATGGTAGATAGATCTATTTCCAAATTTCTCAGGAAACTCCAGCTTAATTTCCAGAGTGTATTTTTTAATTTTTTACCAGATTGTGATCCCACCAGCAATGGAAGAGTGTTCCTCCCTCTCAATATCCTTGCCAATATATGCTGTCACCTGTGTTTTTGATCTTTGCCATCCTGATTGGTGTACGGTGGAATCTAATGGTCATTTTAATTTGCATTTCCCTAATCACTAAGGACTTTAAGCATTTTTTAAGTGCTTCTTGGACATGTAAGAACCTCACTTTTGGATTTTGTTTGTTTGTTTTTTTGCTTCGTTTTTATTGTTGGTTTTTGTTGTTGTTGTTGTTGTTGTTTGTTTGTTTTAATTAGCTTCTTGAGTTCTTATATATTTTGAATATTAGCCCTCTATCAAATGTGTGGTTAGTGAAGAATATTTCCCAATCTGTATGTTGATGATTTGTCCTACTGAAGATATTCAGTTTCATGAGGTGCAATTTATCAATTCTTGATCTTAGAGCCAGTGTCATTGAAGTTCTGTTCAGGAAATGTTCCCTGTGCAAAAGCATTTGAAGCTCTTTCCTACTTTCTCTTCTATTAGATTCAGTGCATCTAGTTTCATGTTGAGGTTCTTTATCCAGCTGGACTTGATCCTTGTGCAAGTTGACTAATACAGATCTATTTTCATTTTTCTACATATTGACTGCCAGTTAGACTGACACCACTTAACGCAGATACTTTTTTTTTTCTACTGTATATTTTTGTCTTCTTTGTCAAAGATCAAGTGTCCATAAGTGCATGGTTTTAATTTGGGTCTTCAGTTCTAGTCCATTGATCAACCTGTCTGACTCTGTACTAATAGAAGTCTCTTATAACTATAGCTCTGTAGCATAGCTTGAGGTCAGGGATGGTGATTCTGATTCCCCTAGAAGTTCCTTTATTGTTAAATATTGTTTTTGCTATCCTGAGTTTTTTTGGTTTTCCATATGAAAACCAAAACTTTCTGATTCTATGTCTTTAATGAATTGTGCTGGAATTTTAATGGGGAGCGCATTGAATCTATAGATTGTTTTTGGTAGGATAGCCAGTTTAACTAGGTTAATACTATCATTCCATGTGCATGGGAGATCTCTCTATTTTCTGAGATCTTCTTCTAGCCTAAGGACCCAAGTGAGGATGCTTCACACAGACTTGGTAGAGAAAACAAAGCAATCATTACAGGAAGAGGGAGGGCATGATCTGGGTGGGAGAGGAGAGGAGGAAGGAAGGAGAACATGATCAGGTATTGGTGGTCAGTGGATAGGTGAAAAGCCTAAACGGCCAGCAGAATGAATGGACATATGCAACCTCAGTGGGTTGGTGAAGGCCCTCTAGAATGTACCGGAGATTTGGAAGATGAGAGAATCTCAGAACTGGAAGGGAGGGACTTCAGATGAAATGCCCAATAGTGGGGATAGTGAAGTTGTAGAGTCAACCTCCAGTAGAAAGACAGGGCATCAAGTGGATGGGATTTCCATCGCATAGTCAAAAACTCTGACCCAGAATTGTTCCCATCTAAAAGAACTAACTGCAGTGACAAAAATGGAGAATAGATAGTGGGAAAGGAGGTCCAGTGACTTGCCCAATTTGGAAAACCCATCCCAAGCGGAAGCTCCAAGACCTGACACTATTGCTGATATATGCTTACAGACAAGAACCTAGCATGGCTGTCCTCTGAGAAGCCCAAGAAAGTGAAAGAGCAAAATGACAAGACCATAAAGTCATTAAAGAAAGAAATCAAAGATCTCAGATCTTGTCTTCTGTAAAGCCATAGAAACCATATTTGTATTTAGAATGACTCCAGATCATTGTGGAAAATATCATTAGTGAGAGTTTTATCTCTCTATCAAACACCAGAAAGGCAATATAAAGAGTTCCATTCTTTCTCAGAATTACATGTGAGGGAGGGAGGGATGCATCTTGGTGAAAAAGGGCACAGGAAGGAAAAGAAGGGAATATGATCAGGTATTGGGTGTAGGGGAACAGGACTGAATCCCTTAGGGCCAGCAGAAAGAATGGAAGCAGGTAGCCTTGGGAAGTAGGAGTTGGAGGGACCCTCCAGAATGTACCAGAAACCTTGGAGGTGAGAGACTCTCAGGACTCAAAGAAAGGGACATTACATTAAATGCCCTTCAGTGGTGAGAGGTAACTTGTGGATCCCACCTCCAGAAGAAATGCAGGGCATCCAGTGAGGGAAAGATTTGGCATCCCACAGTCAAAAACTCTGATCTATGGTTTTCCTGTCTGGAAGAACTGCAGGGTCAAAAATAGAGGAGGGCCTGAGGAAATAGGAGGTCCAGTGACGAGCCCAACCTGGGATCAGATGTAGGATTGGTAAAGATCTTTTCCGAGTCTGTTTATTGCCTTTTTGTCTTATTGATAGTATCCTTTGCCTTACAGAAGCTTTGCAATTTTATGAGGTCCCATTTGTCAATTCTTGATCTTACAGCACAAGTCATTGCTGTTATGTTCAGGAATTTTTCTCCTGTGCCCATATGTTTGAGGCTCTTCCCCACTTCCTCCTCTCTAAGTTTCAGTGTCTCTGGTTTTATGTGGAGGTCCTTGATCCATTTGGACTTTAGCTTTGTACAAGGAGATAAGAATGGTTTGATTGATTTACATTCTTCTACATGTTGACTGCCAGTTGAGCCAGCACTATTTGTTGAAAATGCTCTTTTTTCCATTGGATGGTTTTCATTCCTTTGTCAAAGATCAAGTGATCATAGGTGTATGGGTTTATTTCTGTGTCATCAATTCTATTCCATTGATCTACCTGTCTGTCACTGTACCAATACCATCCAGTTTGTTTTTTTTTTTTTTTTTTTTTTTTTTTTTATCACAATTGCTCTGAAGTACAGCTTGAGGTCAGGAGTGGTGATTCCACCAGAAGTTTTTCGTGACAGTGTTTTCCTGTATAAAAGCACTGTCTATTCTTGAACTCACTGTGTAGTCTAGGTTGGTCTCAACCTCAGAGATCTGTCTCTGCTGCCTTCTGAGTACTGGGGATGAATTGTGGGCTACCATAGCTTGGTTATTTGTGCTCTTAAGTTCTTAATATTTTATTTCCTTTCATCAACCTCACATAGAATCATCAAACTGTAAATTTTTCATGCTTCTGAAATCATCAATAGTTTATAATATATCTTCTTTAGGTGTGGAAATTTTATTTTATGATGCTGTATATATTTTCACTGATATGAATATTTATCAGTGTATACTAAAAAGCATGTATAAGATGGATATTAGCCTCTCTTATTATCTATATGGTATCAAAAGTGCATCTATTTATTTATTTATTTATTTATTTATTTATTTATTTATTTAAGTGTTTACCTGTCCGTTTGCCTGTTGGTGTTGTATTAAGTAATATGCTTAGGCCTTTTCTTGGATATTTAGTAGAAGTTCATTAAGGTGGTGATATGTTAGAATTTCTTGTCAAGTTATAACCAAATATTTCCTGGCACTATGGGCTTATAATCATGCAAATTGATTCTAACGTAAATGACACACATTTTGGAGTAAAGGATAGGAAAGCAGGCAATACTAAATTATAATGGAATGCAAATTATTGATGCCTTGTTAGGTGTGGAATTCAATTTTATAAATATTTTAGATGTCCTTAAGTATGACATATTCAAGAGTGTCCTCAGATTGAGCAATCAGAATTCAAGCCAGAATATGCATTTCTGCAATATTATCTACATACAGAAAATTTACTTTATTTTATTTTGTTACTCATTATAGCCAGTTTGATACAATAGGGTTATATTACAGAGGCACATTTAAGCCAGGAAGCTTGTGGCCATGTAAAGACCAATATTACAATACACATTCTACCAGTTTTCTTTGCAAGACTTTAATCTTTTGTCTTTTAGCTTGTGTTTTTCTTATTATATCATATTAACTGCTTATCACATATTTTATTTCTATATATTTAAATATTTTGCATATACATATATATTCTACTGTGATTAATTTTATATGTATATCTAAATATATGTCATTGAATATAGTGTAGACTATATATACATATATATATAAATTAATCACAAGTAGAATATTATTTAAAATGTATATCTAATTATATACATATTACAAATATACAACATATTTGTATTGTATGCATGTATATGTATATTCATGTATAGTATATACATCAAAACACACATATATGCATCTATAGAATGTATGAGGATATACAAGAAATCAATCACAAGTAAAATATACATTCTATATTAATAGATATTCTACTTTTGATTAAATATATATTTTGTTCTGCTGTGTTGTACATTGTCTACTTCTATGACTTCTGGACAATATTTTAAGGTGTGACACTTTTACAGACCAATAATTGCTTAAAGCATGAACTAAAAAAAAATTCCAGTTATAGAATAAATTTTATTTTAGAGCTCTATGGCAGATATTTCTAGTAGATAATGTCAACTTTTTTTATATTGATGAAGGAATATAAAGTACATTTATCTCATAGTATTTTCAGGGTACATTTTTGAATGATGAAATATAACATAAAAATGGAACAGAAAAACCTACAATAAATAGATTTTAAAAATAAAGACAAAGAAATAGCCTAGAAGAACACAGTAAGCCACACTATGGAAACTGAAATAGAATCCAGTCATCTTATCTTATTTCAACTCTATATGCCATAACTCTTTCATCTAAGAAAATTACTCTGTAATTGATTCACAAAGCTTATTATCTTTACTTTCTATACTTATAACCTTAAATTTTCTTCTTTCCTAACACTAAAGCTAGATGTCAGTCTAATTTTTCTGAGTAGAATGATGAACAAAAATGCATTTCCAAGCTCCCTTTCTGGAATTGTTTAACTCGTGTTCCTGACTCTGGATAAAATCCTGAAAATGCTGAGATGCTTCTGAAATCCAGGATAATTATAAACTCTTAATTAATAATGTGGAAATTTCTATCTATCACAGATATAGAAACAAATACAGACAGACAAATAGATGAAGATTATGAAGAGTTTATACACACACACACACACACACACACACACTCACACACACACATAAATACATACACATGTATACAGAGACAGAGAAGAGATAAATTCTGAAGAGGAATGGTCATGCTTCCTCAATCACACCATTTCTGAAATAGTTAAATTTAGAACGTTAAGCATGCTCTCTACAAATATATATATGCATGTGTGTCTGTGTCTCTGTGTGTAGTTAATAAACATATATGTATTTCATGAACGACAACATCAAGTAGTTTCTTTTTGTTTTGTTTTGTTTTGTTTTGTTTCGAGACAGGGTTTCTCTTTATAGTCCTGGCTGTCTTGGAACTCACTTTGTAGACCAGGCTGGCCTCGAACTCAGAAATCCACCTGCCTCTGCCTCCTGAGTGCTGGGATTAAAGGCGTGTGCCACCACTCCCGGCTAAGTAGTTTCTTGTAAGTTAGCAAATTATCTTTATCAGAGCAATACATGTAACTGAAGCTTCTTCAAAGTATCCAGAGTTCTCAAGTGGAATATCAGGTTGTAGAAAACATACTATGGCCCACTCCATATTAGGGAATTAAGACAGAAATTCCATGAATCATCATGATATAACTCATAATCTTCAAAGAAATCATAGAACTAAATGAGAGTAGTATATATTTATGTCTGTCTGTATATTAATCTATGAGCAATGTTGAGCAGAGCAATGTATTTCTGTAACTGTGAGGGTTGTACTTATGTATTCCATTATCTGCTCCAGTCCATCCCAACACACTGATTCTTCATTTTCCCTCTCATCACTCTGCAATATTAAGAATATATTAAAGTAGAACCACTCTTAGAACTCTGAAGGCTGTTGTTATGTGGTTAAATCACGAAATATCCTGATTCATGTAGCATTTCATTGCCTTTATTATTTTATAACTCAAACCTAGAAGCTTTGATTTAAATTCCATCACTAAATCACAAACTCAAAGAGAAGTTCTAGTGTCGATTCAAAGACTATGTTGCTAGTTAAAAAAGAAAATATGTTCTTTGCCCTTCATAATTTCTATTGTGCAAATGTATTCTCTGCCATATGACCTAAGTAATATAATTTGAAATCTCAATTTATTTCACTAAGATCTCATTCATGCTCTTGTCTCAGTCTTTTTCAATATGGACAATTGATTACATCAGCCCCACGTGAATATAACAAAAAATCTTCGTCTTGGAGCCATTGTGTTAGCGTTTTAATCTAATTTTAAGCACCTTTACCACTAATACATTAACTGAGCCATTTTCCAAAGATTAGGAGCATGAATGTTTGTAAGGAAATTTATTAGTTCATTTCCATTTTTTATTTAATTTTATTTTTAACTTATATTTTACACTCCATTCCCTGCCCACCCATCACTTTGTCTGCTCTAGAGCCCACACCTCCTCCCCACCCCACCCTATCTCCACATGGATGCCCCCATCCCCACCCTACCTGGTCTCTAAACACCCTGGGACCTCCAATCTTTTGAGGGTTAGGTACATCATCTCTGAATGAACACAGACTCCGAAGTCCTCCAGTGTATGTGTGTTGGGGTCCGCATATCAGCTGGTATATGCTGTCTGTTTGGTGGTCCAGTGTTTGAGAGTTCCCGGGGTCAAGATTGAGACTGCTTGTCCTCCTACAGGATCACCTTCTCCTCAGCTTCTTTCAGCCTTCCCTAATTCAACAACAGGGTTCAGCTGCTTCTGCCCATTTGTTGGGTGCAAATATCTGCATCTGACTCTTTCAGCTGCTTGTTGGATGTTTTGGAGGGCAGTCATGATGGATCCTTTTTTGTGAGCGCTCCATAGCCTCAGTAATAGTGTCAGGGTTTGGGACCACATCTTGAGTTGGAATGCACTTTGGGCCTGTTGCTGGACCTTCTTTTCCTCAGGCCCCTCTCCATTTCCATCACTGTAGTTCAGACAGGAACAATTATGGGTCAGAGATGTGACTGTGGGATGGCAACCTCATCCCTCACTTGATGTCCTGTCTTCCTGCTGGAGGTGGGTTCTGTAAGTTCCCTGTCCCTACTGTTAGGCTTTTCATCTAAGTTTCTTCCTTTTGAATCCTGAGTCTCTTTGGTGCATTCTGGTGTGTTCCCCCAACCTTCTATTTCCTGAGGTATCCTGTTTCCATTCTTTCTGCTGACCCTCAGGGCTTCAGTCCTTTTCCCTCACCCAATACCAGATCAGGTTCCCCTCTCACCCCCCTCTACTCCTCCACCCCATCAACTTTCCCTCCCAGGTCCCTCCCTCCCCACTTGTGATTGCTTTCTTCTCTCTCCCAACTGGGACTGAGGTGTCCTCTCATGGGCACTCCAGCTTGTTGACATTTTAATGTCAATAACAAAACCTAATTAGTTCAACTTTCTTATGTTAAACATAGAACACTTTCTTGAATATTTCCCAAGGCTATTTTGCTCTTTATTTAAAGTTGGGGTCTATGTACTCAAAATTCTAATATTTAAATTATCCTCACATGAGTCACAGATATTTAGTATTCTCTGTGATATTCTTTGAAAAGGTGGTGCACAATCTTATATAATATACACCTTAGTTTTTCTTTAACCATCATAGGGCATAAGCAGTAATCCTTTCAAGACATATCTAAATTATTCTGGTCATACCTCAATTATGGGCATTAATCCAGTGAATCCTATTTTATTCCCTATATCTCTCCTATTAATGAGCTCCCTGATCTCTGGAGTGATGGCTCATCTTTTCTGGTACAGGCATATTATCATAGCTCAAAGCTGGTATACTGTAATTTATGCAAGGAAATTAACTTCATGAATATTTGTTATCAGAAAGCAGTTTTTCCAATCAAGAAATATTACCTACCTAATATTTATTGTTAATCAAATGACATATCAATTTGTGCTTGATTTTTTATAAGGTTTTTTTGAAAGTATGGGAAATACACTAAGATAATTGAGGAAAAAAAAAAAAAAAAGAAGCACCTAAGCCAGAATATTCTCTGATTTGCATTTTGGTGTTTTAAAGTTTCTGTGACACCTGTGGTTTATAATAGACATAGGATAGTAGTTTCGGTTTTAAGAGTTCATGTATGTGAAACTTTTTGAAACATATATAATGGAACATGTTTGAACATTTTGAGCTAATTATCATGATTCTGCAATTGTGCATAACCAATTATTTTAAAAATGAGAGTTTACTCATTAAAAAGAGGGAACTTTATTATTAAAACAATAGCAGTAATATTTACAGTGGTGTTTCTAAATAATATTAATTATAATTTGGGTAAAATAGTAATTTCTCAAACTATTTAAAAATGACCCGAGAATGCACACATGCACTATAAAACTGGTAATTATCAGAAAAATACTCACATTTTCTTTTTCTAAATTCATATTTATTTATTTATTTATTTATTCACATTATATTCTGACTCATGCATCCTATCTTCGGTGTTCCTTGTCATTTAGCTTTGATTCTATTTGGTTGTAGCATGGGTATCCTGCACTGTGTGGCTAATATCCAATAAGAAGTAAGAACATACTATGCATGTCTTTTTTAGGTTTGGATTACCTACATCACCCAGGATGATTATTTTCTAGTTTCATTCATTTGTCTGCAAAATTCATGATGCCCTTGGTTTCAGTAGCAATATTCTCTTGTGTAAATGAGCCACATTTTTATATTACTATTTTGGCTGAAGGATATCTGGTTTTTTTTTCAGTTTCTGACTTACTTATGAATAAAGGTGCTCTGAACATTTTTGAGCAGTTATGCTTATGTTATGGTTGAGCATCTTGTGGATAAATTACAAAGAGTGGTATAGCTGGGTCTTTGATTAGAACTAGTCTCAGTTTTCTGAGAAATTGCAAATTGATTTCCAGAGAAGTTTCACAAGTTTTCACTTCACCAGCAATGCAGGAGTGTTTCACCTGCTACACATCCTTGTCAGCATCTGTTATCCATTGAGTTTTTGACCTTAACCATTCTTATAGGTTTAAGGTAGATTCTCAGTCACTTTGACTTGCATTTCCTGATGACTAAGAATGTTGAACATTTCTTTAAGTGCTGCTTGGCCATTAGAAATTCTTGTTTCAATTCTGTTTAGCTATATACTACATTTTAACTGAGCTATTTTGTTTGTTGACATCTAAATTCTTGCATTATTTATATATTTTGGATAGCACTCCTCTGTTGGATGTAGTGTCGGTGAAGACCTTTTCTCAATCTCTTAGGCTGATGTTTTGTGCTACTGACAGTGCCCCTTGCCTTACAAAAGCTTTTTAATTCCATTGGGTCACCTTAGTAATTATTAATTATTGATCTTGTTCTGTTCATGAAGTTTTTTCCTGTATCAATGAGTTTAAGGCTATTGCCAAGTTGATCTTCTATATTTAGTGTATCTGGTTTTACATTGACATCTTTTATCCACTTGGACTCGAGTTTTGTGCATGTTGATAAATATGAGACTATTTGCATTTTTCTACATGCAGACATCCAGTTAGACCACCACCATTTGTTGAAGATGCATTCATTATTTCATTGTATGATTTTGGCTACAAAGATCATGTGTACATAGGTGTGTGGTTTTATTTCTGGGTCATGCATGCAATTCCATTGATAAACCTGTTGGTTTCTATACCAATTCCATGCCCAACATTTTCTAAACTCATATCAACATTCAAATTTTTCTTACCTTTATCGATCAGAATATTATTGGTTTAATTACTCAACTTGGTTGCTGAATAAATAAATCACTCTAAGAATTCTCTTTCACAAAGAAAAAATTAACAATGATAGATATTTTTAAATCATTTAAGAACTCTCTACATAGCCTTAATTCAAGTGCTATATCTAATATGCAATATTATGAACATGTTTGAACAAGGTAAGTATTTAAAAATGTAAAATTAATCATTACCTATCACATAGCCTGTCCAGAATATAGAAATCTAAGTAACCCTAATTTCTAACAAGTTAAAGGTGCTGACATTACTTTACCATCAGGTCCTCTCTCTCTCTCTCTCTCTCTCTCTCTTTCTCCCTCTCTTCAATGATAATATCTTATTTTTTGTTTATTTGCTTACATCCCAAAAGCTGCCCTCTCTAGGTCCCCACTCATAAAGTCGCTCCTCCATACCCCTTTATCCTTCTTCTGAGAGTTTGCCCCAATTGGTATTCCCCCAACCTGTTGAATCAAGTCTCTACAGCATTAGGCACATCCTCACCCACCGAGGCCAGACAAGGCAGCTGTGTTAGTGAATGCATACCAGAGTCAGACTACAGCTTTAGAGACAGCTTCTACTACAGTTGTTGGGAAACCCATATGAAGACTGAGCTGCACATATGCTACATATGTGCTGGAGGTCTCAATGTATTTCATGTATGCTCTTTGCATAGTGGCTCATTCTCTGAGAGCTCTCATGGGTTCAAGTTAATTGATTCTTTTGGTCTTCCTGTAGAGTTCCTATCCACTGCTGGGCTGTCAATCATTCCACTAACACTTCCAAAAAGTCCCCTGTCTCCATACAATGTTTGCTTGTGGGTATCTCTGTTTCAGTAAGCTACTGAGTCTCTCAGAGAACATTTTGAAAACCTCCTGTCTTCAACCATGACAAAGTATCAGGGATCGGCCCTTTTTCATGGAACTGGTTTCAAGTTGGGCTGATTATTGGTTGGCCATTCCTGCTCCTTTTTGTCCCTGCATTAATTTTAGACAGGGGCAAATTTTATGCTAAAAGTTTGTGGTGGGTCAGTGTCCTTATTTCTTCACTGGGAGTCCTGTCTGCCTACAGAAAGTGGTTCCATGTATTCACTGCTATGAATGTCAGCTAAAGTCACCCACATTGACTCCTGGGAGCCTCCTCTCCCAGACCTCTGGGATTTCCTAGAGATTACCCTCACACCCCAACCCCAGGCAGAAGCAGATATTCATTCATTCTCCTGGCCCTCTGGCCCTCTCTCCTGTCTTTTCCTACACCTGACCCTTGCTCCCCATTCCTCTTCACCACCTCTCTCCCACTCAATTCCCTCCTTCTGTTTTCTGTGACTATTTTATTCCCCCTAAGTGAGATTTAAGCATCCTCCCTTAGGCCTTCCTTCTTCATTACCTTCTTTGGGTCTGTGAAGTATCTCATGGCCATCCTGTATTTTATGGGTAGAATTCACTTATTAGTGAATTCATACCAAGCATGTCTTTTGGGGTCTGGGTCACCTCACACAGGATATTTTCTAGTTGCATCCATTTGTCTGAAAAAAATCATGATATCCATGTTTTTAATAGCTGAAATATCTTTCATTGTGTAAATGAACCACATTTTCTGTATAAATTCTTCTGTTGTAGGACATCTTGATTGTTTCCATGTTATAGCTATTATGAATAAAGCTGCTATGAACATAGATGAGCAGTTAGTTGTCTTTTTTGTAGCTAGCGCATCTTTTAAGTATATGCCCAGGAATGGTATGGCTCAGTCCTCCATAGAACTATTTCCACTTTTCTGAAAAACTGCCAGAATGATTTCCAGAGTGTTTGTACTAGTTTCCAAACCCACCAAAGTCAGGAGCCATCCAGAATAAGTTAAGGCCTTTCTTGTCATAATTAAATTAATATAACATTCTCTGGGAATTAGCCCACCCTAATGTTCTGGTTTCCTGAAGATCAGCATAAAGATGAACTAATGCTCTTTAGATGAATTAATAATTCAATAAGATTCCTGATTTGACTCAAATAAATTTAGGTGGAAAGTTTTAAGAAATGGTCTGAGATGATTTGCTAGAAATATGTAATAAAGTTAAAGTCATGAATAGCATGTGTCCATTTCTAATATAGTTAGTAAAGGCTGCATAATAAGAAATAACAAAGCTTTCATAATTACACTGAAAATAGAAATAAGCTTGAGACAAATTTGTGTTCAAGGAAAAAAAAAAACATTTGGATCCAAGGATGAAGCCATACACGTGCACTACAATAAGGCAATGCCTTGTTAAAACTGTTGCTTTGAAATTATAAGGAACTTGCAGTATGAAACACTGCATTGAAATTGCTATTGCGATCCTTCTGTTACCCAGATTTTATGTAACATTTTATGTCTGAGGTAATTGTCTAAAGAACTTTTTGTCTAAGAAAGTATAAAAGGGTCAGATAAAAGACATTAATTTGGTTGGATGGTTTGACTTGGGGGGGGGGGTTCTTCCCCATCCGTCCGTCCATCCATCCATCCATCCATCCATCCATCCATCTATCCATCCATCCAAATGTTAATGTTTGTTTATATGTACATAAATGTGTAGGTATATGTATATGTATGTAAGCATGCATGAATACTTGTGTAGTATATGAGATAGGAGATTGAAACCAACAAAAATGTGAATGCTTTAAGGTGTAAATGAGAATGTGAATGAAAATGTAATGTGTATATGAATGTATGATCTGTGTATTTTTGACTATGTAAAATATTTTAAATATTTTCCTTTCCTTCATTTCTGCTTAAAAAAAATAGTTAATCTACCAAGTCAATAAGGGGTTCTTGGCTGCCTGGCTAGGGATGGGAATACTAGTGATAAATCCTTAAACTAATCTCCTCACAGTTAGCAATAAGTGTCTATATTTCTAGAGGCATGCAGTTTCTGGCCTCAGAGTAAGTCAATATAGGTATGCCTTGTATTAAAAAAGTACCCTTAATCTCCCACAAGACTAACTCTTGCCGTGCACTCACACACACCTACAAGCATTCCCCCTCATTGACTTTCAGGAGAGAACCAGAACAACAGAACTGGCCTTCAGCATACCAGCAATGAGTTTACCCTTGCTATACATCCTTACTAGCAGATGAGTTTTTGATGCAAGTCATCCTGATTCTTGTAGGGTGGAACCACAGGATTCTTTTGCTTTGCATTTCTGTAATGAATAAGGATGTTGACCATTTCGTTAAAGGACTCTCCGCCTTTTGAGATTCCTGTTGAGAATTCTCTGTTTAGCTCTGACCTCCGATTTTTTAATTGGGTTATTTGGTTTCTTGGAGTATAACTTTTGGAGTACCTTATACATTTTGGAGATTAGTCTTCTCTCAGATGTAGGCTTAATGAAGATCTTTTCCCAAACTCTAGGCTGCTGTTTTGTCCTATTTACAGTGTTGTTGGCCTTATCAAAGATTTTCGGTTTCTTGATGTCCCATTTATTAATTGTTGATTTTAGAGCCTGAACCATTGGTGTTATATTTCAGAAATTGTCTTTTGTACCAATCAGGGACAAGACAAGGCTGCTCATTCTTTCTCTGTCCAATTATTACAGTACTTGAATTTTCAGCTAGAACAATAAGGCAACAAAGAGGATCAATGTGATACAAACTAGAAACAAGGAAGTTAAGGTATCATTATTTACAGATGATATGATATTATACAAAGGGGCCCTCAAAACTCTACGAGAGATTATCTGAGGTAATAAACAATTTCAGCGAAGTGTGGGGATATAAAGTTAACTTAAAAAATTACTAGCCCTCCTTTATCCAAATAATAAGTGGGCTGAGACATAAATTAGGGAAATGACACCCTTTACAATAGCCATAAACAATATAAAACATCTTGGTATAACTATAACTCTAACCAAGCAAGCACAATATCTGTATGACAAGAACTTCAAGTCCCTGTATAAGGAACTGAAGAAATCATAAGGTGGAATGATTTCCCATGTTCATGTATCAGTAGGATTAATAGTGAAAATGACTGTCTTACCAAAATTAATCTACAGATTCAATGCAATTTTCATCAAAATTAGAAAACAATTTTTACAGACCTTGAAAGAGCAATTTTCACCTTTATATGGGAAACCAAAAAACTCAGGTTAGTTATAACAATCCTGAACAATAAATGAACTTCTTCAGGACTCACCATCCTGACCTCAAGCTGTACTACAGAGCAATAGTGATAAAAACTGCATGGTATTGGTACAGAAACAGATAGGTTGAGGACTGAAATTGAATCAAAGTCCCAGAAAGAAACCACACACTAATGAACACCAGTTTGTTTGTTTGTTTGTTTGTTTGTTTGTTTGTTTAAAAAGAACAAGAAACTGTATAAGAAAAAAAGAGATCATCTTCAGCAAATGATGCTGGTCAAACTGGATATATATATATATATATATATATATATATATATATATATATATATATATATGAATACAAATAGATTCATATTTATCACCTTGTGCAGCAGGTTTTCTTAAACTCACTTTAAAAGTAGATTCACTGGTACCTGGCCAAAAATCTTTCAAAAGCCAAATGCAATCAAGCACTAGCAATAAGCTATTGACATACTGAGAAAATTTGGTGGGGCTGCACAAATTAGTTTTGATCTTGCATATGTTATTTCTCAAGAAGGCAAACCTTGATTTACATAGTTAAGTGCAAAGAGCCTGAGCTGTGTCAATTATATAGATTTTGGGGACAGAAACACTACATAAGA
Source organism: Mus minutoides (assembly GCA_902729485.2). Lineage (NCBI taxonomy): Eukaryota > Metazoa > Chordata > Mammalia > Rodentia > Muridae > Mus > Mus minutoides. The sequence continues at coordinate 142,340 of LR750890.1, forward strand.
GGAACAAAAGAGAATGTTCAGGGTAAAGTGTAAGGCAGGTAAGTTTCCTACATTAATGAACACTCATTTCATCAAAGTATACACACATTTGATATATTTGCCCTCATATAACCACTAAGTCATGTAACTCACAATGAGCGCATCATGCTGCCACAGGGAGCAATAGGAAATAAAACACAATCTCACTATCATCGAGTTGCAACAGAAATGAAACCTAAAATTCCTCAGTAAAATATAAAGTGCTTTGATAATTCACCTATGCATAAAATCTATATATCATGATGTACAGACATAGAATAATACAACTAAACATAATGTTAGTTTCTAGACCACTACTTTAATTTGTTTCTAAAACAGAACTTGTTATTGTAGCCTTATTCTTTCAACTCTACCCTCATTGTCTGAAATGGGATAAAAGTATATTTGAATCATCTGTGGTAATCTCATGAAAACAGGAAGTAAAGATATTGAAATTGGTAAAGCCATACACTAAAAATAATGATGGAATCCATTATTTATACAATAAAACTTTCTCTGGATACAAATATTTATTATCTTTCACTATTCTTGTTCTCTTCTGCTTAGTACCAATGCTGTTTCAGTGTCTTTGTAAAATACTTAATATATATTTATCTGTTCCAACACCTTTGTACATTGTGGCAACATATTGATCATAATCACGTGAACAAAGGTATGGAAATTAGAGAATGATTTAACTTTTAAGCCACAGATTGCTTCCTCATTTAAGAACCTTTTGACTTATATCTAGCGAAATTTAACACTCAAAATTTAAAAACACAATAAAGATGTTTATATGTAAATAATATATAACATAATTGACTATCAGTAGAAATGAATTATTAAAATCTTTAACACATATTCAGGCTGAAGAGCAACTATAAATGGTATAAAATGAATCAAGAGCTATGAAAGTATTAATGTGTGAATATACAAGTTTTGTTCATTTAAGAGTAAATACTGAAATGAAAAATATCAGATCATCTTGTTAAACCTAATTGTAGAAGCATGATTTTCTGGTCTATGATCTAGGTGTACTGAATGAAACCATCTCAAGGTTTATATTTCTATACATGGTAGGTGAAATATAATATAATATAATCCCACATTCCCATTAATAACCTTTATATATCTAAAGACAAGTGATCATTTAAACTATAATTAAGTTGCCCAATGGTTCAATTGTTAAAATTATCAAACAAATCATATTATCAAATTTCAATAGATGTTTATGTTTAATCTATCTATATTCTATGACCACAAGTATGCTGTCATTTTTGTGATCTTTACATAAAGACAAAGTACTATTCAATGCAAAAGCATATGATGTGTATGTAAGATTACAGGTACAGTTATGCCCCAGCCCATATGTGAAGGAGGTCAGATAACAACATCCAGAAGTCTATTTTCTCTTTTTTCTATGAGTTCTAGGTATCACACTCAGGTTTTGAGTTTGCCTGGATTGTACATTTATCTTAGAAGCTCCCTTGGTATCTATTGGTGAACATTTTATAAATTATGTTGTTTTACATTTGCATTCACTTTTTGGGAACTTCCACAGAAATTTGTCTAAGTTTTTTCAAATCCAAATGTATAAATATCACTTAGAACTTACAAAGTGCTAATATATGCATAGTAAATTTCATTGATTATTTTTGTTTCATAGGCAATCGTGAAAGTGTAAACTAAGCCTTTTCATAATTTTATGGTTTACTGTGTTAAAACTCTTTTTCACTATTCTATTTCACTAATCTATTTCACTAAAATTTATTAAAACAAATAAATTTGGAATTATAGCATTACGAATCTTTAAGTGTTCATAATACTAAATTTTAAAAAGGTAGTATTTTAATGAATTTGGTTACAAAATTTCTCTAAGACCTGAAGTTTGGATATGGTTTCTTTGTCTTCTTAAGTGAAAGAAAAAAAAAAATCATAACAAATATAAGACCGTCTCAAATGTATAAGATGATAAAATCTCTTAAAATTGTTTTAAATTTAAAAAATACAATTAATTTTTGTATAGTGGTACAAAGTATAATTTTAATATAGGGAATATACAGAATGTACATATTTTTGCTGACAGCATCATCATACATTAACACCAATGAATATATAATTTCCAGTGCTGTCTCCTTTTGTAAGAGTGGCTCAGGCCTAATATCAATGAAGCCAGTGGCATGTGGAATAACAATAAAGTCACCTCTTTTTTTCCACTAAGGAAAGTTCATAACAGGCAATACCTTTTGGGGTTGTCTGAAAGTAGAGATATCACATGAAATTTCAACAGCAATATGTGAGATTAAAATGAAAAGAGGGCTGGTTTTGAAATTAACTTTAAAAATAGTCTCTGGTATGAATATTTGATGAAAACTGGTTCTGCCAATTAGCTTCTGGGCGTGCAGAGCCCAGATAGCTGGATGCTGCCTGAGGCACACATGACATTATGAGAATAAGCAGCTCTGAAGGAGTCAGAAGACAGCATGTAACGGGAACACAGATGAAGTTACATGGGCTTAACCAGGGAGTTCTTTTAAAATTTGTCACAAGGTTGTAAACAAAATTCTCCTTTGCCAGATCTGTGTAATTGCCTGGATACTCACCTACAAGAATACTGGCAACAGATGTTGGTATTTATTCTCACCCTATGGATTCTGTCATCGGAATTTATTATTCCTTTCTTCAAAATAAATGTTCATTGGGGTTTAGAATAGAGAAGAAACTCGGCATACTGTCATGGTTGTGAGTCTTAAGATGACAGGATTTGGAAAATCACCATCTCTGATTGGAACTTTCCTCAAATCAGGAGATCCCAATGGCCATGTACGAAGAAAGTTGTGTTTGTTTATTTTTTGCTTGTTTTACACAGAAGTTTCTACAGTCAGGGAAATGTTTCTGAAGTTTCATATACTTCTCCATTGAGAAGTTTTAAGCTTAATGAAAAAATTGGACTTTTGTAATGTTGCAATCAAAACAGGAGAGCTGTCCAGTGCATTTTTAAATATTGTAGAAAATTCATTTTCATATTTTAGAAACTCAGTGTTTTGAAAGTGGTCAACTCACTCGGACTAGCTTTCAGCTTTTAATTTTACCATTTATGGGCATTTTGATTGATGAATTTTAGGTAGTTGTCACTTAGTATTTTGTTCAGAACATGGGAATATCACTTTATTCAGTTAATATGTCCAACATTCTAAATGTAGCATAAAATACCATGCTGTATTTTTTGAGATCTTATTAGTGAACAATATCATAATATAATGAAGAAAAACTGTATTAAAATGACTCATAATCAACCTTATGCGACAGGTATTTGGGATTCATGTGTTTATCTGTAATAATTTATAATTATTTATGTATAATTTTAATGTATTATCTTCTAGAGATATATTAAGAAAATAATAACTCTACATTCATATAAATTTAATTGCATTTAGGTGTTTATCTTCTTTTAATAATTTTCTTTTTTGTTTATTAATTTAATTATTTACTTTACATCCTAATCATAGCTCCCCTTCCCTGCTTTCTTCCCAGTCCCTAGTTCTCTCCTTTTCTCCTCTTACCCCCCACTCCATTTCTTCTCAGAGAAGGGGAGGACTACCCATGGATATCAATCCCCCTTAGCATATCACCTTGTAGTAGAACTTGGTACATATCCTGTTGAGGCTAGATAAGGCAACCAAGTTACAAGGAAGGGGTTCAAAGGCAGGCAACAGAGTCAAAGGCAGCCTCTGTTCCGTGTAGGGGTCCTAGGTCCCTCCCATGCATGCTTTCTGGTTGGCAGTTCAGTCTCAGTGAGCTCCTTTGGGTCAAGTTTAGTTGATTCTGTAAGTTTTCTTATAGTGTCCTTGATCACTTTGGCTTTGTTAATCCTTCATTCCCCTCTTCCAAAAGATTCCCAGAGCTCTGTCTAAGGCTTGGCTATAAGTCTCTGCATCTCTTTTCATCAGCTGTTGGGTCAAGCCTCTCTGATAACAGTTATGCTCGGTTCCTCTCTGCTAACACTGCAGAATATAATTAATAGTGTCAGGGGCATGCTCTTTCACATAAAAATTTTCTCAAGTTGGGGCAGTCATTGGTTGTCCATATTTTCAATTTCTTCTCCCTTTTTGTCCCTCAACATCTTGTAGGCAGAACAAATTTTGAGCCTAAGGTTTTGTGGTTGTGTGGATGCCCCCATCCCTCCATTGAAAGTCTTACCTGGTTACAAGAGATGAGCATTTTACATTCGATATTCTTATTTCTAGGAGTCTTAGCCCAGAGTAACCCTTAGAGATTCCTGGGTGTTTCCATTGTTGTAAGTTTCTAGCTCCTCCCAGAAATGCCCCTCCTCCACTGATTCCAGTTCTCTCTTCCAGTTCTCTCTTCACCAAGCATCCTCTCCACACATGATACCTTCTATTTCTCTCCACATTGTCTCTACATCCAAATCTCTTCCTCCATCCACCCCTGAAGTAGGTTTTATTTCCTCTTCTTAGTGAGATTCAACCATGCTCCCTTTGGCCCTTCATTTTACTTAGCTTTTTTGGATCTGTAAATTGTAACATGTTTAATCTGTATGTATGGCCAATATCAACTTATACGTGACTACATACTTTATTTGTTTTGCTGGGTATTGTTTACCTCACTCAGGATAATATTTTCAAGTTCTATTCATTTACCTGCAAATTTCATGATGTCATATAATAATATATTTATAAATATACCACTCTTTTGTCTTGTTTTTGTTTTTTTCGAGACAGGGATTCTCTGTGTAGCCCTGGCTGTCCTGGAACTCATTTTGTAGACCAGGCTGGCCTCTAACTCAGAAATCCTCTTGCCTCTGCCTCCCAAGTGCTGGGATTAAAGGTGTGCGCCACCACTGCTCTTTATTTTTTATTTGCGAGAATTCTAGGTTGTTTCCGGGTTCTGGCTATTAAGAATAAAGCTGAAAAAAGTTGAGCATGTGTCATTTTGCTGTGGTGGTACATCTTTTGGATATATTTAAAGGAGTGTTGTTGCTGGGTACTGAAGTAGGATTATCCCCAACTTTCTAAGAAACTGAAAAAAATAATTTCCAAAGTGATTATGCAAGTTCACACTCTACCAGTAATGCTGAAGTATTCCCCTTGAACCACATCTTTGCTAGCATGAGCTGTCCCTTGAAGTTTTAGTCTTAGCCATTCCAAAAGTTATGAGATTGAATCTCAGAATCATTTTTATTGACATTTTCCTGATGACTAACAACATTTCTTTAAGTGATTCTCAGACATTTCAGAGACTTTTGTCAATATTTCTCTATTTATCTCTGTAACCAGTTTTTAATTGGGTTATTTGCCTTGTGGATATTTAATTTCATGAGTTTCTTATGTATTTTGTATATCATCAATCTGTTGTATGGAAATTTGATGAAGAACTTTTACCACTCTTTATCCTGCCACATTGTTCTATTGTCAGTGTCCTTTTCCTTAAATAATTTTTTTCAGTTTTGTGAAATCCAATTTATTAACCATTTATCACAGTGTCTTCTATAAGGTTTGCTGCATCTTGTTTTATGTTCAGGTATTAGATCCACTTGGACTTGAGTTGCGTGTAGGGTGATAAATATGAATCCTTTTGCATTCTTTTGCGTGCAAACGCCCAGTCAGAGCAGCACCATTGGATGAAGATGCTTTCTTTTTACCTTCTATAGTTTGGAAATCTTTGTTAAAAATCAAGCATCCATATGCACATGGGTTTACTTCTGCATCTTTAATTTGTTTCCATGGATCACCCACTTTGTTTTTATTTTTATTTATTATGGCTTATATTGCTATCACTCTGTAGTTCATCTTGAAATCTGGGCTGGTAATACACCAAGAACTCCTTTTATTGTGTAGGATTGCTTTATCTATCCTTGCTCTTCTGTCTCCCATGTTTCCACTCTACACTGAGCAATTTTATTTCATGTTCTGTAAAGAATTATGTTGGGATTTTAATGGAAAGTGCATTGAATCTGTAGGTTGCTATTGGTTTTTTACTTAATTTTGTTTTCTGTCACTTTACTACAGGTATAGAAATTTTCTGGTAAAATTTTTGGTGTCATTTTGTAAACTATCATATCATTTGCAAATAGCTATACTTTGACTTCTCTGTTTCCAATTCATATCTAGCTGATCTCTTTTAGCTCTCTTACTGTTGTAGGTAAAAGTTAACATATGATATGGCATAGAAATAAAGAGAGGGGCAGCCCTATCTTGTCTTGGATTTCAGTGGAATTGCTTTAAGTTTCTTTCCATTTAATTTAATATTGGCTATTGCCTTGTTGTATATTGCTTTTATTGTTTTTTGGTACATGCTTTCTATACCTGAGCTCTCCAAGATTGTTATAAAGAAGGAGTGTTTGACTTGTCACAGGGTTTAACAGCATCTAATTGATCCTGTGGTTTTTCTTTTCCCATAACTTTACATGTATGGATTTTCATATGTTCAACCACCTCTCTGTCCCTGGATTGAAGCTACCTTGATCATGGTGGATAATATCTTTTATGTGATATTGGACTCATTTTTCTAGTGTTTTATTGAGTATTTTCACATCAATGTTCATAAGGGCAATTGGTCTGAAGTTCTCTCTCTCTCTCTCTCTCTCTCTCTCTCTCTCTCTCTCTCATTGTTGTTGAGTCCTTGTGTAGTCTAGGTATTAGGGTGACCGTGGCCTCGTAGAATGAGTTTGTCAGTGTTTCTTCTGTTTCTGTTATTTGGAATAGCAGCATATGGCCTGGTTGGCTATCATTGGGAAGAGAGGCCCCTTGGTCTTGCAAACTTTATATGTCCCAGTACAGGGGAATGCCAGGGCCAAGAAGTGGGAGTAGGTGGGTAGGGGAGCATGGCAGGGGGAGGGTATAGGGTACTTTCAGGATAGCATTTGAAATGTAAATAAAGAAAATATCTAATAAAGTCTGGTAGAATTCTGTATTAAAATTACCTGGCCCTAGGCTATCTGTCGATGGAACTATTTAAATTACTGCTTCTCCTTCCTTAGGGTTACAGGTCCATTCAAATTGTTTACCTGATCTTGAATTAACTTTTGTAAGTAACATATATCAAGAACATTTTTCCATTTTATGTAGTTTTTTTTTTTTTTAATTTTGTATCATACAGGTATTGAAGTAAACCTAACGATTCTTTTTATTTCTTTGGGGTTTCTTGTCAAGACACCTTTCCATTTCTCATTTTGGTAATTTGAATATTTTTCCCTCTGCCTTTTAGTTAGTTTGGCTAAGGGTTTGTCTATCTTCCTGATTTTCTTTTCAAAAGCCAGCTCTTTGTATCATTGATTTTTTATTTTATTGATTTCAGTCCTGAGTTTATGTTCTTTCATTTACTCCTTTAATTTTTTTTAATGAATTTGGAAATCAGAAACCTGTTACCATAATAGAAATTTATTTAATCTGATAAAATTGCAGTATTTACTGCTATTTGACTACAATGATAGTAGATCTGAAAATAAAGTTATTTATTTTCTCAAAATACATATATGACACTCTTTTACACAGTACACAGATGTATGATACCAAAATGAATTTGCAATAATTAAAATTCATAGTCTGTACTATGTAGTATAGGAAGCAGACCAGTTGTAGTAAACAATAGTCCAGAAGTAGGGGGAATATTCTGAAGGTAGCATGAAAATTTGACTGAAGACATCTTTATCGAAGGATCAATATAAGCCACATAAATGTTTTATCTAATGGGTTGATTTCAACCTATTATTTCTGGACTTTTCATCAAATATTCAATAAGTATTCTCCCCTCCTCCCCTGACACAAAACAACAGTTTAGCAAACAGTTATGCAGTAGTCATTTATCCTATACTACCAAAATAATTTCATGCTCTTTTAATAACCATTTTACATTCTTTTAAAAATTTTATTAGATATTTTCTTCATTTACATTTCAAATGCTACCCCAAAAGTCCCCTATACCCTCCCCCGCCCTGCTCCCATACCCACTCACTCCTACTTCTTGGCCCTGGCATTCCCCTATACTGGGGCATAAAATGTTTGCAAGACCAAGAGGTCTTTCTTCCCAATGATGGCTGACTAGGCCATCTTCTGCTACATATGCAGCTAGAGACATGAGTTCTGGGGGTTCTGATTAGTTCATATTGTTGTTCCACCTATAGGGTTGGAAACTCCTTCAGCTTCTTGGGTACTTTCTCTAGCTCCTCCATTGGGGACCTTGCATTCCATCCTATAGATGACTGTGAGCATCCACTTCTGTATTTGCCTGGCACAGGTATAGCATCACAAGAGACAGCTATATCAGGGTCCCTTCATCAGATTCTTGATGGCATATGCAATAGAGTCTGCATTTAGTGACTGATTATGGTATGGACTCCCTGGTGGGGCAGTCTCTGGATAATCCATCATTTCATCTTAGCTCCAAACTTTGTCTCTGTAACTCCTTCCATGGGTATTTTGTTCCCTATTCTAGGGAAGAATGAAGTATCCATACTTTTGTCTTCCTTCTTCTTGATTTTCTTGTGTTTTGCAAATAGTATCTTGGGTATTCTAGGTTTCTGGGCTAATATCCACTTATCAGTGAATACATGTCAAGTTATTTCTTTTGTGATTGGGTTGCCTCACTCAGAATATCCTCCAGATACATCCATTTGCGAAAGAATTTCATAAATTCATTGTTTTTAATAGCTGAGTAGTGCCCCATTGTGTAAATGTACCACATTTTCTGTATCCATTCCTCTGTTGGGGGACATCTGTGTTCTTTCCAGCTTCTGGCTATGAACATAGCTGCTATGAACATAGTGGAACACATGTGTTCTCTTAGTGTCTCTATAATGTCTGTCCAGGATCTTCTGGCTTTCATAGTCTCTGGTGAGAAGTCTGGAGTGATTCTCATAGGCATCCCTTTATATGTTACCTGACCTTTTCCCCTTACCGCTTTTAATATTCTGTCTTTATTTAGTGCATTTGTTGTTCTGATTATTATGTGTCGGGAGGTATTTCTTTTCTAGCCCAGTCTATTTGGAGTTCTGTAGGCTTCTTGTATGTTCATGGGCTTCTCTTTTTTTAGGTTTGGAAAGTTTACTTCTATAATTTTGTTGAAGATATTTGCTGGCCCTTTAAGTTGAAAATCTTCATTCTCATCTACTCCTATTATACATAGGTTTGGTATTCTCATTGTTTCCTGAATTTTCTGGACATTTCAAGTTAGGATCTTTTTGCATTTTGCATTTTCTACTTTCTCTATGTAATCTTCTGTATCTGAGATTCTCTCTTCCATCTCTTTTATTCTGTTGCTGATGCTCACATCTATGCTTCCTGATTTCTTTCCTAGGGTTTCCAACTCCAGAGTTGTCTCACTTTTGTTGTTGTTGTTATTTATTTGTTTGTTTCTACTTCCCTTTTTAGATCTTGGATGGTTTTGTTCAATTCCATCACCTGTTTGATTGTGTTTTCCTGTAATTCTTTAAGGGATTTTTGTGTTTCCTCTTTAAGGACTTCTACCTGTTCAGCAGTGTTTTCCTCTAATTCTTTAAGGGCTTCTACCTGTTTAGCAGTGTTTTCCTCTAATTCTTTAAGGGCTTCTACCTGTTCAGCAGTGTTTTCCTCTAATTCTTTAAGGGCTTCTACCTGTTTAGCAGTGTTCTTCTGTGTATCTTTAACTGAGTTTTTAATGCCCTTCTTGAAATCTTCTACCATCATCATGAGATATGATTTTAAATCTGAGTCTTGCTTTTCTGGTATGTTGGGGTATCCAGGACTCACTGTGGTGGTCATACTGGGTTCTGATGATGCCCAGTGTTCTTCGTTTCTGTTGGTAGGATTCTTATGTTTGCCTTTTGCCATCTGGTAATCTCTGATGTTAATGTTCTAGCTGTCTCTGGCTGGAGCTTGTTCCTCCTATGATTCTGTTAGCCTCTGTCAGCACTCCTGGGAGTCGAACTCTCACCTGAGTCCCCATGGTCAGGGCACTTTCTGCAGGCAAGCTCTCCTCTTACAGGGCAGGTGTCCAGAAGTCTGGAGCTCTGGTCTACTTCCTGAGTCCTGAGGTCAGAGCCCTCTCTGTAGGCCAAGTCTCTTCTGGCAAGGAGGGTGCCCAGGGGTCTGGGTCTCAGCTCCACCTGCTGGCTGAGGATGAAGGCTGGAAGGGACCCTGACCAAGAAGCTCTGTTGCTTTGCGGTATTCCTTTGTCCCATTTCCTGATGGCACAAGACCCTCCACGATTCTTTGGAGCTAATGTTGCCTTCCACTCAACAAGGAAATTGAAGTGATCCCGAAGTGATCCTGAGGTCCTTCAGCGTGGAGAGCTCTCTGGAGACCTTAGCATCCCCCACTGGGTTCAGATGGAAGATGGCAAGGGTGGTCTCATCCAGAATGGATTCCAGCCTCTGGTCAGGCGGGGTTCCTTTGTCCCTGTTCCTGCTGTAACAAAACCCTCTGAGGTCCTGTGGTGTGGAAAGTACTCTGGAGCCCTTAGGGCCTCCAATGGGTTCAGATGGAAGATCACCCTTTTACATTCTTATCAAATAATTTTGGTTCTTCATATACGATAAACGATGAAATATTTAGTTGCCTCCCTACATCTTTCTCATTTAATATAATATTGTGTTCCACAGTTACCTGGAAGTTGCTGTGAATCACAAGACTATTCTTTTCAAGAACAATAATATTTACATATACAATTTATTATTTATTTAAATACCAACAAATTAGTTCAACAATAAAAAGATCCTAGTTGTTGGGGTCCACCATTCTGGCATACCCAAAGACCAGGTCCCCTGGAAAGTGAACTGGGGATAAGGGAGAATAGATGGTAGAGAAATGAAAACATTGAGACGAATCACTGATCAAAGTATGTCTGACTTTACTGAAAAAAATCTTTCTTGATTTTGAGAGGGAAGACCCCTCCCACAGTCAGTTCTGCCAGGAATGTAGCTGGAAGTCTAAAGCACTGTGGAACATCCCAGCTGGAGGCAGAATCCTTGTGGGACAAGCAGACAGGTAGCAGGATTCCAGAGAAGCGCAGATGTGGTTTAGTAAAACAAAAAAAGCCATCCTTTAGCTGGAGAACCATGCTGTAATTGGTTTCCTGTGGCATGCCTTCAGAGGCAGCAGGTCTGAACTCTCAGCCTGAGGTGGCTGAGGAAGGGGGCTACACCTAGTCTATGATAAAGTATAGTCAAATCAGATATAGAGGTATGTTACAAGTTAAACAACAACAACAACAACAACACAACAAAAAACAAATGAGGCATTATGTCACAAAAATGTAGGATAAATACCATCAAAGCATCTCTAATTGTAGAATAAAACAAATTGGATACCTTTTAATGAAAATTCTCAAACATGATCAATACAGAAGGAGCATATTAATATAATAATGGCCACATGTGACAACTTACAACATTATATTTTGTTGGGAAATTATGAAAACATTTCATATCAATTTTAGCACTTAAAAAGCCCTTTCCTAAAAATATTTTATATGACAGACAATATAAATATAAATGGTCTGATGTCCAGAGATAAGTATTCCTAAAGTGAGATAAGCAAAGTAATCTAATATTATGATAGTTGAAGCCCAATTTAAAGTCTTCACAATTACAGCCTTTCCCTCAGTACCTTTGCAGTTGATTTTTGTAATCTGCTTTTGTGGCAATTTAGTAGACTGCATAGGCCTTGTGGAGAAACCACTTAGACCAATCAACCTAATTCTTGCTACAATAATGATCTGACTCCAAATCAATGATATACCCTTTTCTATATGTTATTCTGCATTCAAAAATAATAATGCATATCTATCAACACATATAAATATATTATATTTATTTATTTATTTATTTATTTCTATTAACTTCTCTATAATGGTCACCTATCAACTTCTTACCACAAACATCAAGTCAACACATTAATTTTTAGCTGTGGTTTCAAGAGCAAAATGTAAGAGGGAACCTGCATGCACAGCACCAGGGTGATCAGAGAACAGAGAGCAGAGCATGAGGCTGTAATACTGCTGTATAAGATGGGAACAGTTCTCTCCATGTTCAGACAGTTACTTGGTAGGAAGTCACACACACTACAAATGCATGGAAATACCAGAAGGAAAATTCCAACCCAAGGAGGATAAGTACATCCAAGAATCTAGGAAATAAGAAACTCCATACCAGCAAAACAAGGAAAGAACACACAGACACACACTCACACCACCACCACCACCACCACCACCACCACCAACAACAACAACAACAAAATAACAGGAAATAATAATCACTGGTTATTAATATTTCTCAACATCAATGGACTAAGATCCAAAATAAAAATACACAGGTAACAGAATGAATATGATAACATGATCCAGGGAGTGAACTCTGCAGTCAGTCCCATGGTCCCCAGAGGACTTTCCACTTACCAGGCACCCTAGCATGCCCAGGGTCTTAGGATCATGATAAAAGTTTGGATCAGGAATACAAGGCCCATACCTAAATATAATAAAAGCAATATACAGCAAACCAATAGCCAACATCAAATAAATGGGGAGAAACTTGATTCAATCCCACTAAATTCAGAGAATAGGCAAGGGTTCCCACTCTCTCCCTACCTATAGTGCTTGAAGTTCTAGCCAGAGCAACTAGACAAAAAAAAAAAAAAAAAAAAAAAAAAAAAAAAAAAAAAAAAAAAAAAAAAAAAAAAAAAAAAAAAGGAGATCAAAGGGATACAAATTGGAAAGGAAGAAGTCAAAGTATCACTATTTGCAGATGATATGATAGTATACTTAAGTGACCCCTAAATTTTTTTTAAGATTTATTTTTATTTATTATGTAAGTACACTATAGCTGTCCTCAGGCACTCCAGAAGAGGGAGCCAGATCGGATGGTTGTGAGCCATCATGTGGTTGCTGGGACTTGAACTTATCACCTTTGGAAGAGCAGTAGGGTGCTCTTACCCACTGAGCCATCTCACCCGCCCGACCCTTAAAATTTAACCAGAGAACATCTAAACCTGATCAATAGCTTCAGCAAAGTGAGTGGATACAAAATTACCTTAAACAAATCAATGGCCTTCTCTGACACAAAAGATAAACAGGCTGAGAAAGCATTTACGGAGACAATACCCTTCAGAAAGGTCAAAAATAATATAAAATAATATAAAATACCTTGGTGTGAATCTAACTAAGTAAGTGAATGATCTGTATGATAAAAACTACAATGTCACTGAAGAAAAAACTTGAAGAAAATCTCAGATAATGGAAAGATCTCCCATGGTCATTGATTTTTAGGATTAATATAGTAAAAATGGCTATCTTGCCAAGAGCTATCTACATATTCAATGAAATCCCCATTAAAATTTCAACTCAGTTCTTCACAGATTTAGAAAGCACAATTTGCAAGTTGATCTGGAATAACAAAAAACCCAGGATAGTGAAAATTATTCTCAACAATAAAAGAACTTCTAGGGGAATCACCATTCCTGACCTCAAGCCATACTACAGAGCAATTGTGAAAACAACTGCAAGGGATTGCAGTGACAGACAATGTAGATCAATGGAAAAGAATTGAAGACACAGAAATGAACCCACACACTTATGGTCACTTGATCTTTGACAAAGATGCTAAAATCATCCAGTGGAAAAAAGACAACATTTTAAACAAATGGTGCTGCCTCAACTGGTGGTTATCATGTAGAAGAAGGCAAATCAACCTATTCCTATCTTCTTGTACAAAGCTCCAGTACAAGTGGATCAAGGACCTTCACATAAAACCAGATACACTGCAACCTTTACAGTACAAAGTGTGAAAGAGCCTCAAACATATGGGCACAGGGGGAATATTCCTGAACAGAACACAATGGATTGTGATGTAAGCTCAAGAATCAATAAATGGTACCTCATAAAATTTCAAACCTTCTGTAAGTCAAAGGAAACCATCAATAAGACAAAAAGGCTACCAACTGATCAGGAAAACATCTTCACAAACCCTACATTTGATAGAGGGCTAAAATCTAATATATAGAAAGAACTCAAAAAGTTTGACTCCAGAGAAACAAATTACCCTATTAAAAATGGGGTACAGGGCTAAACAAAGTATTCTCAAGTGAAGAATACTGAATGGCTCAGAAACACCTAAAAAATGTTAACCATCCTCAGTCATTAGGGAAATGCAAATCTAAACAACCCTGAGATTTCACCTCACACCAGTCAGAATGGCTAAGATCAAAAACTCAGGTCACAGCAGATGCTGGCGAGGATGTGGAGAAAGAGGAACACTCTTCCTCCATTGCTGGTGGGATTGCAAGCTGGTACAACCACTCTGGAAATCATTTTGTAGATTTCTCATAAAACTGGACATAGTACTACCTGAGGACCCAGCAATACCACTCCTGGGCATATGCCCAGAATATTTTTCAACATGTAATAAGGACATATGCTCCACAATGTTCATAGCAGCCTTATTTATAATAGCCAGAAGGTCGAAAAGAACCCAGGTGTCCCACAACAGAAGAATGGATAGAGAAAATGTATTACATTTATACAATGGAGTACTACTCAGCTATTAAAAACAATAAATTTATGAAATTTGTTGGTAAATGGATAGGTCTGGAGAATATCATCCTGAGTGTGGTAACTCAATCACAAAAGAACACACATGATATGCACTCACTGATAAGTGGATATTAGGCCAGAAGCCCAGAAGCTCAGAATACCCAAGATACAATTCACAAAACTCAAGAATAAGGAATAACAAACTTTGATCCTTATTAGAATAGGGAACAAAATACCCATGGAATGAGTTACAGAGACGAAGTGTCAAACAGAGATTGAAGGAATGAGCATCAAGTGACTGCTCCACCTAGGAATCCATCTCATACATAATCATCAAACCCAGATACTTTTGTGAATGTGAACAAATCTTGCTGACAGCAGCCTGTTATAGCTCTCTCTGCCAGGGCCAGAAAGCTGGAGTTGGTTGGTTGGTGAGGAGGGGGAGAGGGGAAGGAATAGGGGGAGGGTGTTTTTTTGGATGGAAACCAGGAAAGGGGATACCATTTGAAATGTAAATAAAGTAAATATCAAAGAAAAAAAAAGAAAAAAAGAAAGAAACATGATTCATCATTTTGCTGCATACATGAACGTGGGACTATGAAAGCTAGCTTGGTCCCAGTTGAGCTAAGTCTTGAAGCTATTGAAAACTTGAAGGGATGATAGGTACTTTGCTTGTTCCCCACCAGGCTCCAATCACTATCCACAGTCCCTCATAGATTTGTGTCTATCAGTCACATAAGGGCAATGCCTCAAGACCCTCAATATGTGGAGAACCTGACCTGCGGTCATGGAGGCTCAAGACAGATCTCCATTTTCATGAGGTACCTAGAGAACTGGAGGGCTTAGTCAGTAAGCTTTCCTTCCCAGACACTACTCTCTGCAAGGGTATGGTTTTGCTCATCCACTTTCTGCCATGACTTTAAATGTCTTATAACCATGGAATGCCTCTTTTCCATGGGATTCACCATGGAGAGCCATGGAGAAGGCCTTCACCTAGAGCCCCTGTCTAATCTCCTGTAGAAGACCTCTCTGTGCTTCATTCCACAGTCACCATGAAGCCAAGCCCAAGCCATAACTACCTGCCATCAAGCCAAGGGCTCTCCCTGAGGGACCAGCTGGAGCCCCTTCCCTTCCTGCCCTGGCCCTGGGGCTAGATTCAGCCTGTAGGCCCTCACTCCATTCTTGCCTCTCCCACAGCTCCCAGATGTGCCTGGATGTCCAAGAGCTTGAGAACCAGAGGCCCTGGCCTATTGCAGGCACAGGGATTCCCCTGAGCTAGCTCCAGCTGTCTTGCTGCCCAGACTCTGCTTTCCCACCCCCTGAGCTGTGTCCAAGAGCTTCCCTATAGGCCAAAACCTGTCTGGCACCATCCATTCTTGTGTCCTGCCTCCCCAAGTAACCAAGCCCTGTGGCACAGCAGACATGGGGCCTCAAAAACCCTACACACACACATCTCAAAATATTTGACTCAGAATTATTCCTTTCTAAAGGAATTGCATGGAAAATAAAAAGCAAGCATAAACTGAAGGAAAGGCCACTCAGAGAATGCCCCAACTTGGGATCTAACCCATGAGCAGGTAACAAACCTAGACACTATTAATGATGCCATGTTGTACTTGTAAACAGGAGCCTGGAGAGGCTCTACCAGCACCTGACTGACACAGATGTAGATACTTAAACATCCAACCATTGTAATAAGGTCAGAGACTACTACAGAAAAGTCAGGGTCAGTACTGAAGGAAGTGAGAGGGATTGCAAAACTATAAGAACAATAGTATCAACTAACTGGAACCCTCAGAGTTCCCAGAGACTAAGTCACCAACCAAAGAACATACACAGGCTTGTCTGTGGTCCTTGCACATGTGTAGCAGAGGCCTGCCTTGTCTGTCCTAAGTGGAAGGTGATGTGCTTGGTTCTGTGAATGCTTGATGCATCAGAGAAGGGAAATATTAGCGGGGTGAGGTAGGAATGAATGGGTGGGTGGGAGAGCAAACTCTTAGAGGCAAAGGGAGGGTATATGGGGTAGGGGGTCTTGTGGAGGGGGCACTAGGAAGGGAGATAATACTTAACATTTGAAATGTAAATAAATGAAGTAATTAATTAAAAAAATAAAATTTAAGAAAACCTGACCATATCTACACAACAGACACTATATAGAATTTCAATATATTCAATTTGGTAATATATGCATGAAATTAGGTATTCAATTATAAGTTATAAATAATTTATTTTTCATAAACATATATTAAAATTACAAATCGGCTGTAAAATAAATGAGTGAAATTCTAAACAGACTATAAATTAGCAGATATTGGCAACTATCAGATGTGTATAATGCAAGACAAACATTTTCAAGTGTAAATAATGCATTTTAATTTTACAAACTAAAAATATTTTCTTTGACTGTGTATGCAGATGATAATAGAGCGTTTTACACGGGAATATCATTAATAGTGTGTTGAATATATATATATATATATATATATATATATATATATATATATATATATATATTCACTTTTAATTTGTAACATTAACCTTACAGTCATGAACAATAACTCAATTATATATTATGACTTGGTTATATTATATTTAATAAATTATGCTAATAGTATTGCTTTCTTAATATGTTACTCAAAATACTATCAATAATGCTAAATGCTTACAGATATTGCTAGCCATCTTTATAAATTATTTGACTTATTTTATTAATAAAATAAAATAACCGCTAATTAAAAGATGTCAAATAACATATGCGATATTCACATAATGCCAAGATTTGTGTGTCTGAAGAAGCCAAACAAACATTGGACAATTCCAATAAAGATGGTAACTAAACATTAAAATTCTCTCTGATGTTAGCATGCATTTCAAAGTTTAATAAATAAATGAATGTTGACAATGTATGATGAAACATAGCTCACAAAGAGCTCTTCTGGTTTTCAAGGTTTCTAGTCTGTGTATTACTAATTGCACTGAACAGAAATTATTTATAAACTTTCATTCCATTCTTAAGACAGTCATGCCTTTTCCATTCACACATTCCAATTTAATTAAAATACAATTATACAAATATTTTACAACATTCTCCAGACAATATCTCTCCATTTTTTAATAGTGTTAGCAGGTTCATTAGAAAGTCATTGTTTTTTTGTTTTTCAAGTCTGCCTAATTATGTTATTTGTTTCTGTTTGTTAGCTTTCAGCCACAGTGTA
This sequence comes from Mus minutoides, assembly GCA_902729485.2. Classification (NCBI taxonomy): domain Eukaryota; kingdom Metazoa; phylum Chordata; class Mammalia; order Rodentia; family Muridae; genus Mus; species Mus minutoides. Next base: position 160,094 of record LR750890.1, read on the forward strand.
AAAATACCCAAGATAAGCAAATGGAATGGAAGGAACATTTATCTTGTTCACTGTTTCAAAGGTATCAATTCACAGTTATTCAGCCTTGTCACTACAGAATCTTGATGGCACAGCACATTATGTCAAGAATCACTGAAGAAAGTAAAGCCCCTTGCTTCATAGTGATCTAGGAAAAAAAATACACAAAGATGACGGAGCTAGCATCCCATATCTTTTCCTGAGGCATTTCTTTTATGACCTTCTTTCATTTTATCAGCTCCACTATTTGCCACCACCGGGACACTCAGCCTGTGACCCAGGTGGCATCTGTAGAATTTTGGGATGTATATCATATTCCCCTTCTACTTCTCAAAGGTTCATTCTATCTCATACTGACAACAATATCTAGTTTGTCTTTAAGATGACATGAACTTACCTGTTCCATTATTACTAAAAATCAAAACTCCAAATTTTCTTTTATAACCAAGACTGGTACTATGAACAATGAATTATGGATTGATGGGGAGATTATGGAACCTGAGCGTTACCTGATCTAAATATTGGATTCCGTTAATTATAGGAGTCATTGACTTCAGACTTTTTACTCCAGTAAGTCCACTAATTGCTAATGTAGACTTCCTAAGTCAAAGTCATAGGCATCGTTTCACTCATTAGTCAGAAAACAAAACAAAGTCGTGAGTGTTGGAAAGAGAAATATGTGGAGGACTAGGAAAGTGATATTCATTGAAGGTAAGAGGAAATATAATGCACTTTATATTTGTCTGAAAATGCCAAATAACAAATCATATATAAATTATTTATATATAAATATATGTGTATATGTCTTAGAGTTTTGCTGATATTAACAGACATCATGAGCAAAGTGATTCTTATAAAGGACAACATTAACATGGAGCTGGTGTAAAGGTTCAGAGGTTCAGTTCATTATCATAAAGGTGGGAGCATGGCAGCATTTAGGTATGCATGATGTGGGAAGAGCTAAGAGTACTGCATCTCATTCCAAAAGCAAACAGGAGAAGACTGACTTCCAGCAGCTAGGACAAGGGTCTTAGAGCCCACTCCCAGAGTGACACACTTCTTCTAATAGGCCACACCCACTCCAACAAGGCCACATCTCCTAATACTACCACTGCCTTTTTTGTGTACATACACACACACACACACACACACACACACACACACACACACACACACTACATATATGTGTATGTATATAATTTAATTAAATACATTTAAATAATTTTGGGAAGCAGAGGAATGTGAATTTTTGAGAACAGCCTATCAAGGACCTAAGATCCATAGCAATGGCAAAGTCTTCCATTGGTCAGAGTAGGGATGTTGAGAGTATGAGAAAAATATCAATGACAATTTTGTTTATTTCAGCTTTAATTTTCTTTCTTATAGAAACTTCCAACTAAGATTAGCTCCTTCATTCTTTATAATTCTAACTGCCTGTGCTTCTGCATACAAGATCACGGTCTACCTAATTGCAATTTCTCTGTACATTTGGATATATCAATGACATTTAATTCAGGCTAATTCCAAAGCTGTTTGTGGTAAGTAAGACTAAGCAGTGATTTCAACCTCTCTCATAATTTAAAGTAAACAGACACAGATATTACCTGTGGTGACATGTATAATAATTTTTTATGTCTGGCTTTTAATGAAATGTATAGTAAAGCCTTTGTGTCTAGCTTTGAGTAAAAGGTTTCAGCAAAGCCTTTGCTATGTTTAGGTCAATAAGTAGAGGCTGAAAATTGTTATGAGACTAATTGAAATTGAGGAAATGTTATCTCTGGAAGATCTGCACTTGGTGCTGCATAACAGCTTGCAGCTGCCCTAATTTTGGTCCTAAGACACTCCTGGCAAACCTAGAGTTCTTACTTTCCATTATGGCTAGCCATGGTCAAAGGGACTAAGATTGTGCTGGTTTTCTACCTCATGAACAGCAAAGGGCAAGTTAACTTTGGTTAGCTGGAAACTTTCCCAGCCCCAATTAACTTTATATGATGTTTGAATAAAGTAACTGGAAGAAGATAGCTGGGTGTCAGTCTTCCCCAAGAGGTTGTACCCCTCTGCTTCTTTGCAAAATAAGGCTTAGCATCTGGGTGAACTTCTCTCTCTACTACAGAACCTATGACCAACATCAATCAATAATTATCTTCTAGCCTCTAATTTTTATTCATGTATTAGATGAATAATTTACAGAAATAATTTTTCTCATACTTTACTTTTTAAATTCAATAATGGAGACAAGTTTGAAGTGCCCGGAACCACTCCTCCTGAGCTGTTCCCTGGAAGTCAACATCAATAAATCAGTGTCTGCCTCAGGCATCATCAGAGAACATTCCTCCTGCAGTAGATGGAACAATTTCCAGAAACTCACAACCCAATAATAAGCAGAAAGTGAGAAACCTTGGAACACTTGGTCCTAAATGGAACATCTCCATCAAATAGTTTCACTTGAGACTCAGGAGTCTCTAATAAAGAGGAGACAGAAGGTGACCTGGAAATCATAAGTAAATGACCCAGAAGGGATGGAGGACACAGAGAAAACAAGGCCTTCTAAACCCATTAGGAATGACACATACATGAAATCAGATAGGCTTCCTTAGCATGCCCAGGATCTCCACAGGTAAGTCAGATGAAGAGTTAATTCTTTCCCAGCACTTGGGAGGCAGAGGCAGGTGGAATTCTGAGTTCAAGACCAGCCTGGTCTACAAAGTGAGTTCCAGGACAGCCAGGGCTACACAGAAAAACCCTCTCTCGAAAACCAAAACAAACAAACGAAAAACAAAAAAACAAAACAAAACAAAACAAACAAAAAAGACTGAATTCTTAGATGGGAGTAGACACAAATCCCAAATCTTAACCTAGAAGGAATCCCATCTAGAGCACCTTACAAATGAAAATTTAGTTTTTGTCAAACTATTCCCAATGGCATCTATAGAGCTTCCTTGGCTCATAGTGTTGAATTACAGCTTTTCTTTTTACTTTTAATAATTTTATCTTTTGCTACCTACTTTTGTAACATGCAGATTCTTTCTGTATGTAGTATGGCATCCAGTTTTGTATTTTTATGAGATTACTCAGTATACAAACAAGTGGGTCTCTGGATCTGTATCGTTTTCTTGTGCCATTTCTTGGGCTCCATTCTTCTGTTTCATTTGTAATTTGAATGTGTCATATTTTTTCACATTATTATATAATATTCTACCTTAGTATATTTTAAAATATCATCTTTTTCATACTAAATATAAAGCACATATTGGACATTGAGATGGCTTGCATCTATACACCAAATTGAGAAGTAGCAGTCTGAGTATATACCTGGATAGTAAATGTGAGCACATCTCCACAAACTATTTCAATCCATAATGGCTCTAAATATTTAAACCCATTTGACAACTTGCCCCCTTCATCTGATCTGCCCATGCGATTAATCACTGAGAGTCATTTGACTTAACTTTTTGTTAGGTAAGAGTAGTATCTGTGATGAATACAGGATTAAATACTTCTTTTATGTACATATGCATACACACACACACACACACACACACACACACATGTTCCTTCTTTTATCTTTTCTATTTCATCTTACTTTTTTTTTTTAACTACAGATTTTATTCCCCTGCCAGTCCACCCTCTGGCTATTCTACATCCCACACCTCCTCCCACCCCCTGTCTCCACAAGGATGTATCCACCTTCCTCACTGCACCCACCACACCTCTAAACTCCCTGGGGCCTCCAGTCTCCTGAAGGTGAGTTGCATCTTCTTTTACTGAATCCAGTCCCAGCAGTCCTCTGCCATACATGTGTAGGTGGGCCTCATATCAGCTGATGTTTGATGCCTGATTGGTGGTCCAGTATCTGAGAGATCTCAGGGGTTCTGGATAATTGAGACTTCTGTTCTGCCTAGAAGATTGCTCTCCTCAGCTTCTTCCTGCATTTATCTAATTCAACAACAGAGTCAGCAGCTTCTGTCCATTGGTTGGGTGCAAATATCTGCATCTGACTCTTTCAACAGCTTATTGGGTCTTTTTGAGGGCAGTCATGATAGGTCCATTTTTTTGTGAGAGCTCCATAGCCTAAGAAATAGTGTCAGTTCTTGGGGCCTCCCCTGGAGCTGGATCCCACTTTGGGCCTGTGGGTGCATCTTCTTTTCCTCAGACTCTGGAACTTACTTTGGGCCTGTCAGTAGACCTTGTTTTCCTCAGACTCCTCTCCATTTCCATCCCTGCAGTTCTTTCAGAAAGGAACAACTGTGAGTCAGAGATCTGACTGTGGGATGGCAACCCCATCTCTCACTTGATGTCCTGCCTTTCTGCTGGAGGTGGGCTCTACAAGTTACCTCTCACCACTATAGGGTATTTCATGTTTGAGTCTCTCACTTCCCAGGTCTCTAGTAAATTCTGAAGGGTACCCCCAAACTTCTACATCTCGAGGTTGACTGTTTCCATTTTTTCTGCTGGAGCTCAGAGCTTCAGTCCTTTTCCACCACCTAATATGGGGATTTTGGTAGAAATGTGTATCAGTTACATTGGCCACATCAACAGTATCAGGAAGTCTGTCCCCATTTCTCCTTTGTTTGAGGGTTATTTTTTTTATTAGATATTTTCTTCATTTACATTTAAAGTGCTATCCCATAAGTCCCCTATACCCTCCCCCAGCCCTGCTTCCTTACCCACCCACTCCCAATTCTTGGCCCTGGCATTACTCTATACTGGGGCATATAAAGTTTGCTAGACCAAGGAGCCTCTCTCCCCAATAATGGCCGACTTGGCCATCTTCTAATACACATGCAGCTAGAGACACGAGCTCTGGGGGTTCTGATTAGTTCATATTATTATTCCATCTATAGGGTTGGAGACCCCTTCAGCTCTTTGGTACTCTCTTTAGCTCCTACATTGGGGATTCTGTGTTGCACCCTATAGATGATAGTGAGCATCCACTTCTGTATTTGCCAGGCACTGACAAAGCCTCACACGAGACAGCTATATCAGGGTACTTTCAGCAAAATCTTGCTGGCATATGCAGTAGTGTCTGCATTTGGTGGCTGATTATGGGATGGACCCCCGGTAGGGAAGTCTCCGGATGGTCCATCCTTAACTCTTAGCTCCAAACTTTATCTCTTCAACTCCTTCCATAGATATGTTATTCCCTATTCTAGGGAAGAATGAAATATCCACACATTGGTCTTCCTTCTTTATTTTCTTGTGTTTTGGAAGTTGTATCGTGGGTATTCTAGGTTTCTGGGCTAATATCCACTTATCAGTGAGTGTATATCAAATGACTTCTTTTGTGATTGGGTTACCTCATTCAGGATGATACCCTCCAGATACATCCATTTGCCCAAGAATTTTATAAATTCATTGTTTTTAATAGTTGAGTAGTGCTCCATTGTGTAAATGTACCACATTTTTTGTATTCATTCCTCTGTTGAAGGACATTTGGGTTCTTTCCCGCTTCATTTTCACTAAACTTTAAAATGTCTTTAATTTATTTCTTTATTTCTTCCTTGACCAAGGTATCATTGAGTAGAGTGTTGTTCCGTTTCTACGTGAATGTTGGCTTTCTATTATTTATGCTGTTATTGAAGATTAGCCTTATTCTGTGGTGATCTGATAAGATGCATGGAATAATTTCAATATTTTTGTATCTGTTGAGGCCTGCTTTGTGACCAATTATATGGTCAATTTTGGAGGAGGTACCATGAGGTGCTGAGAAGAAGGTATATCCTTTTGTTTTAGGATAAAATGTTCTGTAGATATATGTTAAATCCATTTGTTTCATAACTTCTGTTAGTGTCCATGTGTCTCTATTTAGTTTCTGTTTCCAGGATCTGTCCAGTGGTGAGAGTGGAGTGTTGAAGTCTCCCACTGTTATTGTGTGTGGTACAATGTGTGCTTTGAGCTTTACTAAAGTTTCTTTAATGAATTTGGCTGCCCTCGCATTTGGAGCATAGACATTTAGAATTGAGAATTCATCCTGGTAGATTTTACCTTTGATGAGTATAAAGTGCCCCTCCTTGTCTTTTTTGATAACTTTAGGTTAGAAGTCAATTTTATTCAATATTAGAATGGCTACTCAAGCTTGTTTCTCCAGACCATTTGTTTAGAAAATTGTTTTTCAGCCTTTTACTCTGAGGTAGTGTCTGTCTTTGTCTCTGAGGTGGGTTTCCTGTAAGCAGCAAAATGTTGGGTCCTGTTTGTGTAGCCATTCTGTTAGTTTATGTCTTTTTATTGAGGAATTGAGTCCATTGATGTTAAGAGAAATCAATGAAAAGTAAATGTTACTTCCTGTCTTTTTTGTTGTTAAAGTCGGGGATCTGTTCTTGTGGCTGTCTTCCTTTAGTTTTGTTAAAGGATTACTTTCTTGTTTTTTCTAGGGTGTAATTTCCATCTTTGTGCTGGTGTTTTCCTGTTATTATCCTTTGAAGGGCTGGATTCCTGGAAATATATTGTGTGAATTTGGTTTTGTCATGGAATACTTTGGTTTCTCCATCTATTGAAATTGAGAGTTTTGCTGGGTACAGTAGCCTGGGCTAGCATTTGTGTTCTCTTAGTGTCTCTGTAATATCTCTCCAGGATCTTCTTGCTTTTATAGTCTCTGGTGAGAAGTCTGGAGTCATTCTAATAGGTCTGCCCTTATATGTTACTTGACCTTATTCCCTTACTGCTTTCAATACTCTGTCTTTATTTAGTGTATTTGTTGTTCTGATTATTATGTGTCGGGAGGAATTTCTTTTCTGGTCCAGTCTATTTAGAGTTCTGTAGGTTTCTTGTATGTTCATGGACTTCTCTTTCTTTAGGTTTGGGAAGTTTTCTTGTATAATTTTGGTAAAGATATTTGCTGGCCCTTTAAGTTGATAATCTTTATTCTCATATACTCCTATTATACGTAGGTTTGGTCTTCTCATTGTGTCCTGGATTTCTTGGATCCTTTGAGTTAGGATCTTTTTGTACTTTGCATTTCCTTTGATTGTCGTTTCCATGTTCCCTATGGACTCTTCAACACTTGAGATTCTCTCTTCCATCTCTTGTATTCTGTAGCTGATGCTCACATCTATGGTTCCTGATTTCTTTCCTAGGGTTTCTATCTCCAGAGTTGTCTCTCTTTAGGTTTTCTTCATTGTTTCTACTTCAATTTTAGGTTTTGGATGGTTTTGTTCAATTCCATCACCTGTTTGTTTGTTTTCCTATAATTATTTAAGGAATTTTTATGTTTCTTCTACCTTTTTACCAGTGTTTGCCTGTAGTTCTTTAAGGGCTTCTACCTGTTTACTGTGTTCTGCTGTGATTCTTTGAGGGGTTTTTCTATATCCTCTTTAAGGGCTCCTACCTGTTTAGCAGTGTTCTCCTGTAATTCCTTGAGGGATTTTTGTGTTTCCTCTTTAAGGGCTTCTACCTTTTTAGCATTGTTCTATTATATTTATTTAAGTGAGTTATTAATGTCCTTCTTAAAATCTTCTACCATCATGATGAGATATGATTTAAAATCTGTGTCTTGCTTTTCGGACATGTTGGGGTATCTAGGACTCGTTGTGGTGGGCATACTGGGTTCTGATGATGCCCATTGTTCTTGGTTTCTGTTAGTAAGATTCTTATGTTTGCCTTTTGCCATCTGGAAATTTCTGATGTTAATGTTCAAGCTCTCTCTGGTTGGAGCTTGATCCTCCTGTGATTCTGTTAACCTCTGTCAGCACTCCTGGAAGTCCAACACTCCCCTCAGTTCCAGTGGTCAGAACACTCTCTGAAGGTAAGCTCTTCTCTTCCAGGGCAGGTGTCCAGCCTGGATCTCTGATCCACTTCCTCAGTTCTAGGATTAGAACCCTCCCAGAAGGCTGATTCTCCTCTGGCAAGGAAAGTGCCTGGGTTCTAGGTCTCAGCTCTGTCTCCTGGCTGAGGTTGAAGGCTTGATGGGACCCTGACCAAGAAGCTCTGTTGCTTCTATTGCTCAAGTGCTCTCAGGTGGTCAGGAGGTCCTATATGTGTTAGGGGTCCCGTGATTCCAAGGTGATCCAGAGGACCCCTGGTGTGGAAAGCACCCTGGATCCCCCAGCAGCCTCTGCTGAACTAAGAAGGAAGATGGGAGGGGTGGCCCCGGCCATATTTCTGAAGTGAACCCAAGGTCCTGCAGTGTGGAGAACACTCATAAGGCCTTAGCAGCCTCCACTGGGCTCAGAAGGAAGATGGTGGTGATGGGCCCTGCTGGAAGAGACCCCAACCTCCTATTTATGTATCTTAATCAACAAGTATTTAATGAATTATGTAAAACGTGAGAGTTAGTATTAAATATTAATATTTTAGACTACTTCATAAAATGGAATGTGTAAAATGTTCCTGTATGTGTGTTTGTTGACTAAGGCAAGGTCTTTCTTTGTAAACCATATGCAATTGTCTGAGTAGCAATTTTAGCTTTAAACTTTCATTCTCTTCCTTCAATCAAGCAAATGCTATAATAACAGGTAGGTGAAACCCTACCCAGCTTTAAATACTACTGTTTAACAAATTAAACCCTAAATGTATGATTACAACATAAGATTAACAAGATAAAGTTATATAAGTAGGTTAAATAAGTCATACTGACTTATCAGCCATGTGAGTCGGTATTTATGAGATGAATCTATAGTATTTCATAAACACAAGTAATATTCCCTTTCAGTTAAAAATCAGTCTCTTTTGAAGCCTACTTGAATATGTATTAGGTATCCTGAATACATGTTATGGCTATCTGCCAGGTGTTCTATAGCATTCCTAACAGCATGACTGAGGACACTGTCCTTGAACGTTTAGCCTGCTCTTGAGACCCTTTTCCTCCTATTTAAGTAGGTGATACATGACAAGTGTTATATTGAAAATTCATTTTTTAATCTATATGAGATTGTAGGTTTTTTTTCCTACAGCTGTAGTTTTGTTGCAGAATAATTTTTTCCTTTTGAGGATTATCAGATTTTTATGAAATTTCATTTTTATGATGGTATTATACCCACTTTTTATACAATATTAGGGGTAATAATATGCAAATATTAAAAGGCAATGTTTTATAGTAGTTGGACACATGGAATTTATTCCATTTTGATAATATGACTGAATTGAGAAGTAATTTATCCACAACCCTTCTCAGTTTGTTAATCCATTTGTAAACAATTGTTCTTGTGGATGAATTTTGTTTTGTTGTCTTTTTGTTAAAGAATATTTTATGAAGTATTTGAGGTATGGTATCTAATTTTCTAATGCATTGAATATTACTTGCAGGTTCCTATTTCATTGTTTTCTACTTTTCTAAGGATAGATATTTTAACATTCTTCCTAGGTTAGGAAAACCTTCACTGGATGTTCATTATTCCGCCTTCCCTGTGAAGTCAGCAGGATCCTCACACTGTTAGATTGAGTTAACTAGCAGCTAATTTTCCATCTTAACTAGGACACTTAAGTCACAAAACTGCAGGGGAATGGCTGAGGAATCTTCTGGAAATGAATCTTTCTTTGCTAATATGAGGTCAGTTTTTAAAACTATATATCAAATATATGTTGTTTCCTTCCATGTTATAAAACACTGAAGTCTTTTATTGCAAAATGTTAAGTAGAGTTTAATATATTTTGATTTCATATAAGCAAATAAATACATTCATCCTAAAAGACTAGTCACTGATACTCAGACATGTATTCTAGAACAGGAAAGAAGTTGTTCACTATAACTGACTTTTAGTGCAGTCACCAATCATAGTGTCCGCTGCTTAAAACTGGTTGAAACTAGCAAGAAATTCTCATGAAACATTGAATAAATATCAAGATTTCCTACAGAAATTCTGACATGTAGTAGCTAAGTAATGACCAATATTGTTGTAAATATATTGTCATTACTAGATTGTGTGACCCATGAGTATGGAGATTTATGAGCTTAGAGACTACATTTGACAAAAGTAAAACAAGAAATAGTACACTAATTCCTGGCCCATTGTAAATATTAAAGTACTTTAATATCATGTGTCAGACCACAGCAACATGAAAACTAAGTAACAAGAAGGACTCTATGGGAAAACATAAATCATTAAAAGGGAAAACAGAATAAACGCTATGAGTGGACTGAGTGGGAATGGGAACTAAAGAAAGCATTTGGGGAAAGGATTGAAGGACAGAATATGGGAGAGACAACCAGAATGGACAGGAATGTGTGTGTGTGTGTGTGGGGGGGGGTGTCAATGGGCACTACTATCTCTTGAAGTAGAAATTCAGAGAATTCTACAAGTGTAATCCTAGAGAGGAGTCCTAGTAATTGAAGATCCAGATCATTAGATAGTCAACCTCTGTAACCAGATAAGGCTTCCAGTGTTGGCAATAGGATACCAACTCGGTCACAAAACCTTCAATTATAATCTATAAGTTTCACCTATGATCCCACATGTGAGATGTGTTGGTGCAATGAAGGTGCAAGACTTGTGAACATGGCCAACAAATGACTAGACCAATGTGAGATCATGAAAGGGATAACTTGTCCCACACTACCTAGATGACCAGGAACCAGGACTGGACAGCCCAGAGACCTATGATAGAAAGAATGTCAATAAAATAATTCCTAACATATTCTTACATACTCATAGATCAGTATCTGTCCCAATTGTCCTCAGAGAGGTTTCAATTGGTAGCTGATGACAGCAGATGAAGATACGCACAGGCAAACATTAGGAAGAGATCATCAAATTGCAGATCTCCATCTTGTCTCTCCCCTTGGAGCTTATGGAGTCCTGTGGAAGACTGGGAGGAAGAACATAGAAGGCAAAAGGGTGAAGAACACCAGAACACAGCCTGCAGACATCAACTTAGTGGAGTTCATAGAGGCTCACAGAGACTGAGCAGCAAGGTGCCTGGATGGGTCTGAATTTCATTCTCTGCATATGTTATTTTTGTTTAGATTGATGTTTTAATGAGTCTCCTAACAGTGGAAGTGAGGATATCTCCGACACTTTAGTCCTTACTTGGGACCCTTTTATTCCAACTGAGTTGCCTTTCCTAGCCTTGATATGAACGTTTGTACCTAGTCTTATTTTATCTTGTTATGCCTTGTTCTATGGATATCCAAGGAAGATTTGGTCTTTTATAATGAAAATAGAGGAGAAGTGGATCTGGGGAATAAGGGAACTTGGTAGTGTAGCTGGGAGAAATGTGGGGTTGGGGCAGAAAGGGTTGGAAAGAGGGGAAACTATAGTCAACATGTATTGAAAAAAATAAAGGAAAATAATGCAAAAGCTAAAATAGAAAGACTAACAAAACACACAACAAGAAACAAAACAAAACAAAATAGAAAAGGAAGAAAAGAAAAGAAAAGAAAAGAAAAGAAAAGAAAAGAAAAGAAAAGAAAGAAAAGATTCTACCTTACATCAGACAGAATGGCTAAGATCAAAAATTCAGGTGACAGCAGATGCAGGCAAGGATGTGGAGAAAGAGGAACGCTCCTCCATTGTCGCAAACAGGTACAACCACTCTGGAAATCAGTCTGGTGGTTCCTCAGAATATTAAACATAGTACTACTTAAGGACCCAGCTATACCACTCCTAAGCATACACCCAAAAGATGCTCCAACATATAACAAGGACATATGCTCCACTATGTTAAAAGTGGCCTTATTTATAATAGTCAGACTCTGAAACAACCTATATGTCCTTCAACAGAGGAATGGATACAGAAATGTGGAACATTTACACAATGGAGCAATACTCAGCTATTAAAAAACATGATTTCATGAAATTCTTAGGCAAATGGATGGAACTAGAAAATACTATCCTGAGAGAGGTAACCGAGTCATAAAAGAACACACATGGTATGTACTCACTGAAAAGTGGATATTAGCTTAAAAGAAACTCTTGATTACCACAAGACAACTCACAGACAATATGAAACCAAAGGAGAAAGAAGACCACACCAAAGTGTAGATGCTACAGTCCTCCTGAGAAGAGGGAACTAAATAATCTCAGAAATTAGAGAAAGAAGGTGATCTGGGAGAGGGAGTACAGGTTTAAAAAGGGGTTCAATTCCATATGAGAGGAGATGGAGAAGTATAGAGGATCAGGAATTTGAAAGAATGTAGGTAGCAGTGGGGTAGAGGGGACTGGATGTAGCCACTAGAAAATTCCAGATGCCAGAGATCCAAAAGTTTCCTAGGAACAACAGAGAGGATATTAGCCAAAATACCCAACAAAGGGGAGAGAGAACCTATAGAGATCATGTCTAGTGGTTATACACTGTCCCTGGTTTAGAGAATGGGCCACTCATCCACCTCAAAAATATTAATCATTTATTCCTCCTGTCAAAAGGAATTCCAGGGGCAAAGAGTAGAGCAGAGACTGAAGGAAAGGCCATCTAGAGACAGCCCCACCTAGAGATCGATACTATCTGTAGTCACCAAACCCAGATAATAGTGCTGATGCCAAGAAGGCTTTCTTGAAGGAGCCTGTTAAAACTCGCTTGACAGATTCTGCCAGAGCCTTACCAATTCAGATGTGAATGCATGCATCCAAACATTGGATTGAGCACCAGGACCCCAATGGAGAAGTGAGCTCAAGGACTAAAGGGGTTTGCAACCTCATAGGATGAACAGCAAGCATTATTAGCCAACAAGACTTCCCAAAGCTCCCAGGGGGTAAAAGACCAACCAAAGAGTACACATGGAGGGACACATGGCTTTATCTGGCATCATTGGGAGGGGAGGCCCTTGGCCCTGGGAAGGCTCCCAGTGTAGGGGGAATGCTAGGAAGCTGAGGCAGGAGTGGGAGGACCTGTTGGGGAGCACCCTCATAGATGCAGGGGGAGGGGATACCAGGTTTGCTGAGGGGAAAGTGGGAAGGGGGATTACTTTTGAAATGTAAATAAATAAAATAATCAATAAAAATGTAAAAGAGAAATGTTCAACAATTTTAGTTATCAGAGAAATGCAAATCAAAACGACCCTGAGATTCTACCTTACATCATTCAGAATAACTAGGATAAAACTTATGTAACAGTTCATGCTGGTGTAGATGTGGATAAAGGGAAATGCTGCTTCACAGTTGGTGTGATTTTAAACTGGTATGACTACTCTGAAAATCAATTTGGCAGCTCCTCAGGAAATTGGAAATAATTATACCTGAAGACACTGCTATACCACTCCTAGGCATATACCCAAAATATGTGTCACCATACTACAAGGATATATACTCCACTATGTCAATAGCAGCCTTATTTGTAGTAGTCAGAAACTGGAAGCAACCCAGATGTCTCAATCAAAGAATGGGCACAGAAAATATGGTTCATTTACAAAATGGAATACTATTCAGCTTTTAAAAACAAGGATATCACAAATTTTGTAGCCAAATTGGTGGACCTAGAAAATATCACTCTGAGTAAGTTAATGCAGACACCAAAGGACATGCATGGTATGTACTCACTGATAATTGGATATTAACCAAAAAGTGCAGAATACCCATGATATACCCTACAGATTGTAAGAAGTTAAATAAGAGGGAGGTCACAAGTGAGGATGCTTAAAAATTAGAATAATTCCTGTCGATGGAATTATAAAAGTTGTTTAAAAATTAATCTTTAGAGTTAATTAAAATTATGAAACACTAACAATCTAAACAGATTTTCCAAGTAAGAAAAAAAAACTTTAATTAAAAATGTTCCATTTAGAAATCTATAAGTTTACATATAAGAAAATTAAAGCAGTAACCCCATGAGCAACTGTCCTCTCTGCTCTAAAGCATAGACTAAGAAAACCACAGAAATAGTTTTTTACATTTAATATAGATTTTTAACAAATTTATATAAATTTACATTTAAGCAGAACTATTTTCACACATATATCACATATATGTAAAAGTGAATTATATATTTTTTAAGTTTTAAGAAAAGTAAAAGTTTGGTGACTGATCATAGGATGGATCGCCGGGTGGGGTAGTCTCTGGATAGTTCATCCTTTAGTTTTACCTCCAAACTTTGTCTCTGTAACTACTTTCATGGGGATTTTGTTCCCTATTCAAAGGAGGAATGAAGTATCCACACGTCGGTCTTCCTTCTTCTTGATTTTCTTGTGTTTTGCAAATTGTATCTTGGGTATTCTAAGTTTCTGGGCTAATATCCACTGTCTCATATGAGGCTATGCCAGTGCCTGGCAAATACAGAAGTGGATGCTCACAGTCATTCATAGGATGGAACACGGGGACCCCCAATGGAGAAGCTAGAGAAAGCTCCCAAGGAGCTGAAGGGGTCTCTAACCCTATAGGTGGAACAACAATATGAACTAACTAGTACCCCCCAGAGCTCGTGTCTCTAGCTGCATATGTAGGAGAAGATGGCTTAGTTGGCCACTATTGGGAAGAGAGGCCCATTGCTATTGCAAACTTTATATGCCCCAGTACAGGGGGACGCCAGGGCCAAGAAGTGGAAGTGGGTGGGTAAGAGAGCAGGGCAGAGGGAGGGTATAGGGAACTTTCCGGATTGCGTTTGAAATGTAAATAAAGAAAATCTAATAAAAACAATTTAAAAAAAGAAAAGTTAAAGTGACAATAATGTAAAGTTTTAAATGATCATAATTATAAAATATAAGTTCTCTAAATGCATTTTAATTATTTATAAAAACAATGTCTGATGACAATAGTCAAAATGAGAATACCCTTTAATATCATCATGGCTATTTCTCTAATTTCTCTTTGAAGTACTGGATGATTTTTTTTTCTAATATCTGTTCTTTTTCTAGCTCCAAGGTGATGAAAAGTTGCAGCAAATACATTTAGGGACCTAAGATCCAACAGTTGGCTTTAGCATTGGGAACTTCACCTGATTAAAACCCAGGCACTTCAGTAAACTAGCAAAGCACTGAACAATACATCATGTCATGAGTATAAAACATTTCTTTTTTTTAGAAGGGAATAGAGTGACTCATGAGTCATTCTTACAAAAATTGCTTTTCCCACAAATAAAAACATCCTCTGTATAAATAGCAGTCACTGCTTTTGTCATTCAGGAAGTGCTCAGCAGAGAGAGAATTTAATATAAAGCTTTTATTAAAAGACAACTGTGGTTTAATATCAAATGTAATATACTGCTTCTTTGAAGGAAGGAAGAATCTTAATCTTCATGGACCTTTCCAGGTATATTGTAAGTACCTCCATCCCCCACTGACTTCTTCCCAATGTCCAAACCCATTTGAGAGAGTTCAGGATGATGACATTGCATCTTTTGTTAAACTACTTTTAAACTAATATCACCACTTTATGTCCATGAGAAATAATGCTAATTATCTACATCCCTTCACATATTTCATTAATAGATAAAATATTTACCTATTTCTAACTGAAGAATTGACATTTTGAACCTTTCACTAATGAATTACTTTAGAGACAATTTATTAAAAAATGAAAAACAATGTAAAAGCATGCTTAGGATCATCATGTTTGGAAACGATTAAACTGAAAGAAATTATGGAGTCAATTTTATAGAAAAATACATGGCTTAAATCAAATTTAGATTATTAACAACCATAAAATGGTTTAGCTCTTTTGAATATTATACAAGTACATAGATTTAATATATGTAATATGAATAACCATATGACATATATTTAAATATAGTATTAGTTCAGTCAACATGAAAATAAAGATTCTTACTTTAGACTTACTATTGAATACATGTTGTGCATTTCATTTTTTATTTGTTTGTTTTGTTATCCAATGTATCAACTAACAAGCCTTAATAAAAAACATTTAAAATATATGTATTATTTTTAAAGTAAAACATTTTAAATAAATCACAAATAAATAAACAAGAAAGTGAATCCAAAAACCATGTTAAATTTGAAGCACAAAGACATCATCCTATATTACAGTTCATTTTTACCTCTATCATTTAAGACCTCTAGATAATATATACCTTGGATGATGTACAAAAAGACTGAGACCCATACAGAATGAGAATTGTGAATAAATCCAGTATTATAAAATAATCAAGAAAATATAATTATTATGCAGGACATGATATTATATTCTATTCTTCTTTGAATTCTGAATGCGTCTATGAATCGCAAATTATTTTAAGAAGGAGCACACATGCTCATCAATACGAAGAACTAATTCACAGTATCATTCTCCTCTGAGAAGGTCAGAATATCTTATAATCTCTATTACTGATCATCACTCTAACCATAAGCAAACTAAAAATAAGAGTATTTTACAATATACAGTTTTCACTGGAGTGAACTTCCCAGAG
Source organism: Mus minutoides (assembly GCA_902729485.2). Taxonomy (NCBI): domain Eukaryota; kingdom Metazoa; phylum Chordata; class Mammalia; order Rodentia; family Muridae; genus Mus; species Mus minutoides. The sequence goes on from LR750890.1 coordinate 176,336, forward strand.
TAAAGTAAAATAATAAAAGAAAAACAGTGTCATAATAGATATTTAAAAGTTATGGAGGAAAATATTTAATTGGTACTTCTTAGAGTTATCAGAGTAATATATCTATGACAAACACACACACACACACACACACACACACACACACACACATGCACACATGCAAAAGTGATTAATTTTTAGGGATTAACTTTTGCAGGTAAAATGGAAAAGCAATCATAATCTTGCAGATGTAGCTATGAAAATGAAGGAGGGTACACAGTATAGTTGTGCTCTGTGTCAAAAATGTAATAGAAGTTCTGATTCAAACTTGACTACATAGATTTTGTCTTTTGTCTTTTCATTTATTCTTTAATCTTACAATGCGTCTCTACCACAGCCTTCCCTCCCTCCACTCCCCTCTCCCACATTGCCTTTCTATCATATCCCTTTAAATGAGTGCTATCCACTGAACATACCAAAACAAGACTCAGTAAGACTGGACACAGCCCTCATTTCAAGGATGAATGATGGAACCCAGTAGAAGCAAAAGGTCCCAAGAGCAGGCAATAGAGTCAGAGACAACTAAACTCCCACAGAAAAAAACAAAACAAAACAAAACCTCAAGCTAATATTCATAACATATATGCTGAGTATATAGTATAGACTTATGCAGGTCCTGTGAGTATCACTCCAGTCTCTGTTAATTCCTAAGAGCCCTGCCTATTGATTCTGTGGGTCATCTTCTAATTGTTTCTTTGACTTGTCTGGCTCTAATAATTCCTCCCCTTCCTCTGTGTATTTCATCATGTATATTCAATATTTGGCTGTCCATTTCTGCACCTGCTCCCATCAGCTGTCAAAAGACCACCTGATGATTGGAATAGGTACTGATCTCTGAGTATAGTTATATTTAGGAATCATTTCGGTGTTCTCTTCTCTTCTCTTCTCTTCTCTTCTCTTCTCTTCTCTTCTCTTCTCTTCTCTTCTCTTCTCTTCTCTTCTCTTCCCTTCCCTTCCCTTCTTATTTATTTATTTATTTATTTATTTATTTATTTATTTTAGCAATTGTGTTTCCTGGTCCTGTCCTAGCAGGCAGTGTAGGCATGGGCTTCATCTCATGGTGGGGACCTCGGTAAGTAAGTGTTCCCAATTCCAGTCATTTTTTCCCTGTACTCTCTCCCTCTGTCCCTCCTGTTCCCAACCATACATAACACCAGTCCACCCTCAAAATCCACTTTATTTCCTATTTCCAGAGCCCCACAGGTTACACTGAGCTTGAAAATAGCCTTTTTATAATGAAGAAGTACAAAGCCAAAAATGGTACAGAAATAAGTACACTTCATCAAAATTAAAGCTTATCTGCTTTGTGAAACACAATGCCAGTAGAATGATCAGTTTAAAATTGTAATAGTAACATATTATATAAAAGCCAAAGACCACCTAACACTAAATATTAATAAACCAAATAAGTCCATTTGTAACCCTAATCAAGCCAGGTAGTGGTGGCACATGCCTTTAATCCCAGCACTTGGGAGGCAGAGGCAGGTGGATTTCTGAGTTCAAGGGAAGCCTGGTCTACAGAGTGAGTTCCAGGACAGCCAGGGCTACACAGAGAAACCCTGCCTTCAAAAAACCTACATACATACATACATACATACATACATACATACATATATACATAAATACATAAATACATAAATACATACATAAATAAATTGTGACAGAGGCTTAAATAATAATGTCCAGATATTAACCAGTGTTACTGATAACCTAAATAACATATGTGTTTATATGTCACAAGTACATACAAGGTATGCATAGTTCTCACCATGTTAGAATTCAAAACAGCAATAGGTGGAACTTATAAATTTAATAGAGTGGAAGTGTAGGATAACTGTTATCATCTGCAGAAATATTTTAACAATAAATCTTGTCCACTGTGTATGGTTTTTTTTTTTTTTTTTTCTGGACTGTGATAGGCACCATGCATGTCTTGTATATAAAGAATATCTTTGTTAAATATTCTTTTAATGTAGTAGATTTAGCTCTATTCTATGATAACAAGAGATACTATTAACTAATATATATATATATATATATATATATATATATATATATATACATTTACATTCATCATATATTTTATTATCTTTAATTGTTTGTATGATGATATTTGTCTGAGCTGAGATATTTCCAATTGCTCCAAACATACTTCAATTCAAATCAAAATCTGTGCTTAATTAAGCACATGCAACTGAATATTATGTTTTAAGAGTTGTCTTGATTTAGGTTACCAAAAAATTCAAATTACGTGGGTCATCAGTATACATGTTTTAGAATGATTAAGAACAGGAGTCTCAAAATACCAAAAAAAAAAAAAAAAGAAAGAAAGAAAAAAAAGAAAAGAAACAAAAAGAATAGGAGTTTAATTGCTAGTAGAAGGTATGAAAGTGAGAATTTAGATTCTCACCATTGTTGTGATAGTAGAAATTGATACTATCACATTGGACAAGTCCTTGGTAACTTCTTATTAAGCCTTACCCAAGGATCCAGAAAAATATGATTTTTGATATTTACAAAAATGTTTTATAACTATATAACCACATGAGTTCAAACCTATGAGGTTCGTAGCAGCATTGATATTTGCTTTAATACCAAACTGTACAAAATGTTATACCCAAGGTCTGCAAACTTTATGGTTTGGTTCATTCCAACTGTTAATTTATGAAAGAATTGATGTGCAAAAAGAATGAAATATTCAGCTTTAAGTACACCTTAGCTGATTCATACAATGATGGCACATTTAATTGGCTGAGCTTTCTTAGTAGCATCTAACTAAAAGATTACCTTGAAGTAGACATTTCTGCTTTCATTCATTAGAAATTCAGTTATTTCATAGTATTTTTTTTTTCTGGAAGCTGTCTTGTGTTTTGTTGAAGTAGACAAATGAAAGACATAAGATGTTTTTAATTAAGCAATGCAACTGAATACTGTGTTTTTAAGAGTTGTCTTGATATAGGTTACCCAAAAATTCATATTAAGTGGGTCAACAGTACACATGTTTTAGAATGATTAAGAACAGGACTCTTGAAAAACCAAAAATAAATAAATAAATAAATAAATAAATAAATAAATAAATAAATAAATAGAAAAGAAAAGAAAAGAAAAGAAAAGAAAAGAAAAGAAAAGAAAAGAACAAGAGTTTAATTGCTAGTAGAAGGTATGAATGTGAGAATTCAGATCTCCAGTCCCCCATTTGTCAATTATTGATCACAGAGCCTACTCTATTGGTGTTCTGCTTGTTTAGCAGTGGGCATGGGTAAACAAAGGGAGTGGCAGAAAACCTGTGTCCCGCCAGAGTTCCCCAGCTCTGGGTGGGCAGACATGGAAGAACTGCTGCACACTTTCCACATGGCCCAGGGTGGGTGTCTGGCTGTGCGAAGCCATGGAATCCCAGCTCAGAGGGGGTGGGGGTTGACAAGGGGCAGTCCTAGGTAACAGGTTCTCAGTCTTGGGCATCCCAGACACTGCTGGAAAGAAACCAAGGCAGACCTGAGAACAAAATGGGGTTCACGGGGGTGGTTCATTTATAGCCCTGTGGCTGAAGGAAGGAAAGGGCAGGGGGCAAGTGGGCTCTGGGTGCTTCCCACAGGGGTGAGAGTCTTTAGTCCAGTCTGTGGCTGGAGCATAGGAAGGCCTTCCAGCAGGAGGTTAGATGCAGTTCTTAGGGAAAAACCTATTCCATTGTTCAAGCATGGTGACCTTGATAAGCAGAGACAGTCTATGGTTTTAGAGCTTTATTGTAGAAATGCAGAGAAAAAGAGAGAAGGTAGAAGGAAAGAGCGAGGCTGGCCATGGTGACATGGAGAAAAGGGGGAGGGGAGGGAGAGAAGGAGGGCTAGAGAGTAAGAAAAGTGAGAGCTTAAAGAGAGTGAGAAAGGGCCAAGCAGCCCCTTTTGTAGTGGGCTGGGCTATCTTGCTGTTGTCAGGNTGGGTCTCTGGAGCAAGCTTCATTCAACCAAAATAGGCTGCCTTTCTCCTATGCCAATGTGTTTGAGGATATTTCCTGCTTTCCTCTTCTATTAGAATTGGTGTATCTGGTATTGAGTTCCAGGACAGCCAGGGCTATACAGTGAAACCCTGTCTCGAAAAAACAAACAAACAAACAAACAAAAAAAAAAAAAGGAAAGAAATACAGTTTCATACTACATACAAACATACAAAGCACACCAATACTTTACACTAATTAAATACCATTTTCTTTTCATTTTATTTAAATTTTTAATACAAAATATTTTGATTATATTATTTAGCCATCCCCAGATTCACCTAAATATATACTATAACTCCTTGCCAACACAAACTCATATTTCTCATCTCTCAGAATAAATGAGTGAAAAAACAAAAATGATTATTAAAACAGAAAAAGTAAAAAGAAAACCAATATCAATCATATAATGTCCATGTTTAGTTAGTCAACTTAAACAGATACCATGCATATATTAATTTATCGTTTTGTGTTGGGAATATTTTATTTTGTTTTATTTGGGTATATATTTGTATGATTTTATTGTGTTGGTTTGTGTGATCTGTAATTTATTATGTAAAGCAGGCATGCCTTGAACTCAACAAAACTACCTGACACAGCCTCATGAAACCTGGGATTGAAATGTGTGCCCACCTAGCTCCATTTTATACAATATGACAGGACCCTCAGAATAAAAAAGAATATCATAAAATACTTTTCACTCTCAATAGCCTTCAAAATATTACTTTGAAAACTTACCAATGAAGATAAAATATATTTTAATTGAAAACTATAAAACACACACAGTAAGTGTATTAGAATTAAAATATAAACATATTCTCTGTTCATAAATACTGAAACTTAAAATATCAGTATTTTGCCAACACTTTTCCAATTGAATAGAATTTCTGTCAATAGTCAACAGATACTTTTCAGAACATCAGAAAAAAATAAAATTAATAAGTATCTAAGACTAAGAATAGAAAAATCCAGCATAAAAAAAGAGAAAGTCCAAAGGAATCAAACTTACAAACTGTAAAATAAGTTATAAAATAACTGCTGGTTATAAGGCAGATATATAAATGAAGGAAATAAAATTAAATTCAGAAGTAAAGCTAACTTTTATAAATATTAAATTTTACTTTGCTTTTCCCTTATATATATATTTTTTTTAATTAAGAGAAAACCACATATACAGTTGTCTTTATTAGTAGATTCTACATAAAGAAAACAATCACTTTAAATGAAAAATGTCAATGAAAGAATATCCATATTGACCATTTGTATATTGTCAGTCCCTAAACAACAAACTACATATAGTTTAAATTGTCTTAATTATGTTTCAAAGATATAATTTTATGTGTAAACTAAGATGTGAATACATTTTACAGATACAGTTTTTATTGGTTATTTTATTTATTTACATTTCAAATGTTACCCCACTTACAACTTTTCCCTCCACAAGCCTCCTATCCCCTCCTCTCTCCCCCTGCCTTTATGAGTGTGCTTCCCAACCTGCCCACTCACTTCTGCCTCAGTAGCCTAGTCCTCCCCTATCCTGGGTCATCAAGCCTTCACAGGACCAAGGAGGCTCCCTTCCCAGTGATGCCAGATAAAGCCATCATATGCTGCATATTTAGCTGGAGCCATGGGTATTCCCCATATACTCTTTGGTTAATGGTTTAGTTCCTGGGTCCTTTGGCAGGGAGGGGGGTCTGGTTGGTTGATATTGTTGTTCTCTGTATGAGGTTGCAAACCCCTTCAGCTCCTATAGTCCTTTCCCTAACTTCCCCATTGGGGTCTCTGTGCTTAGTCCAATGTTTGGTTGTGTACATCTCCATCTGTATTGGTCAGGCTCTGGCAGAGCCTATCAGGGGACAACTATACTGGGCTCCTGTCAGTAAGCACTGCTTGGTATCAGCAAAACTGTCTTGGTTTGGTGTCAGCAGATGGTATGGATCCCTAGGCGAGGCAATCTCTGGATGACCATCCTTTAGTTTCTGCTCCATTCTTTGTCCCTTCATTCCCTTTGGACAAGAAGATTTCTGGATTAATAATTTTGAGGTGGGTGGGTGGCCTGTCTATCAATTGAGGGCAGTGCCTATCCACTGGGAAAGGGCAGTGCCTATCCACTGGGAAAGGGCAGTGCCTATCCACTGGGAAAGGGCAGTGCCTATCCACTGGGAAAGGGCAGTGCCTATCCACTGGGAATGTTCTCTACAGATTCTATCTTCCCCCCTTGTTGGTTATTTTGGCCAATGTCCAAACTTTTGAGTCCTGGGAACCTCTTGGAACCCGGGCATCTGGAATTTTCTTCTGGCTACTACCAGTTCCAGCTCCTGCACTGCTCTACACCTACAATGCTATACACCTCAAATTCCTGACCATCTGTACCTCTCCCCTATCTCCTCCCATATCTGAACTGGCCATCCTTTGTCCCCCCTCACCCTCCCAGATCCCTCTCTCCCTCTACTTATCAGAGATTATTCTCTTCCCCTGATGGAGTAGGACTACAGCATCCACACTTTGGTGTAATCTTCATACTTCTTGAGTTTCACATGGTCTGTGAGTTGTACTGTTTGTATTCTGAGCTTCTTTTTGGCTAACACAAATGTGTGTGTGTGTGTGTGTGTGTGAATCTGTGTCTCTGTGCAGAAGGTAGAGTTCTAGTAAGCAGGAACTGGAGAAAAGTGTAGAATACAAAGAGCATAAAATTCTAATTATGAGGCAGGGGCTGAGGTCGAGACATCTATTGTACAATACAGTGAGTAAAAGGAAAAAATACCATAATCTTGAAGACTACTGAGCTTGAATTAATAGTATCTTCTTTTTAGTGAAGTGCTGAGCATCTTCATTAGCTTGAGTTAGATGTGCTATATTAGGTCATGCATCATAATACAATTTATACATGCCATTCACAATTTAATTAAAAAATAAACTAAATTATAATTTATTATTGAATGAATGTTCACTATGTTCATAGCAGCCTTATTCATAATAGCCAGAAACTGGAAAGAACCCAGATGTCCCTCAACAGAGGAATGGATACAAAAAAATTTGGTATATTTACACAATGGAGTACTACTCAGCTATTAAAAACAATAAATATATGAAATTCCTAGGCAAATGGATGGATCTGGAGGCCATCATCCTGAGTGAAGTAACCCANGATATAGCTGTCTCGGGGGAAAATATACCAATGCCTGGCAAACATGGAGGTGGAAGCTCACGGTCAGCTATTAGATAGAACATAGGGTTCCCAAGGAAGAAGGAGCTAGAGAAAGTACCCAAGGAGCTGAAGGGGTCTTCCACCCTAAAGGTGGAAGAATAACCATGAACTAACTAGTACCCCCTGGGCTCGTGTCTCTAGCTGCATATATAGAAGAGGATGGCCTAGTTGGCCATCAGTGGGAAGAGAGGCCCCTTTGTTATGCAGACTTTATAAGCCCCAATACACGGGAACGCCCGGGGCCAAGGGGTGGGAGCGGATGGGTAGGGGAGCAGGGCTGGGAGGGGGGAGGGTATAGGGAACTTTCTGGATAACACTTGAAATGTAAATGAAGAAAATATCTAATAAAAGTTAAAAAAAAAAAGAAGAAAGTAGTTGATAGCCTACATTACAGTAAAGTGCACATATATGGAACATTAGCTAGTATCCTCTATGTTATTTTGGAATAGATGAGTGACAACAAAAGTTTTTTTTTTTTCAATAATCTTCTCTCTATATTTGTATGCCACATAGCCAAAATGTGGTCATACAATTAATTTCAAATAAGTTTTTTTATCATGGACTTGAAAAGTTAAAGAAATATATTTAAAATGAACATATTTTATCATTATTCTGTATCCCTGAAGCAAACAAAAATTATACAGAAATGTTTCTTTACCATTATAGCCAAATTGGTTTGCCATTTTCATACTGCCTAGACAATTATGATAACATAATATTTAAATATCCCCATGAAATATTAATACATCTGATGCTATTCAGGCTATTCTTCAAGGACAGAATATAACTGTCTATACTTATGGTTTGTGTGTATTTTCAAATTAGTGATATTAGTAATGAATTCAAGACAAAGTAATATACAAAAAATTAGTGTTAAAATGTAAAAAGAAATATTTGAGAATGTGGCCAAAGTGATGTACTCTGAAAAAGATGTAGACAAAGAAAAACAGACATGTCAATTTTGGGATAGTGACAAATTCAGAAAGAACTAAATTTTCTCAAGAGAGACAGGAACATTAAAAGTATGTTGCAAGTCTTAGAGAACTACAGTTTAAATTTGCCTTTCTATTCATAGAGCTATGGAGATATTTTTAAAAAAATGATGTGCATTTTTTTTTCCAAATGAGTAGGGCTCCTTGCAGGAAAACAGCGAGGTGTAACAGGAGCTGAAATGACTTCTCAGACAGCTGAATCATCGAAAGCTCAGGACATCAAGTATGACAGTTCATGTAAGTTGGAAACCTGGAGTGAACTACACAACTGACAATCAGCTCAGAGGACCAAAGACTGTTGCTTTCAGACAGCTTAGCTATTCTGAGCCACTTGCATATTACATGGGTAATCGTGACTACTTTTAGGTGGCTCACCTGATCTAGATGGCTCTGCTAGTCTGCATGCTTCTTGAAAGTTCAATGTGGGGGATTTGCTCTCTTAAAGATTTATACCTTAAGGAACTTGATTTTAAGATAGGCATTTTTTTCCTATTGCCACACACCACTGGAAGAGGAAAATAATGATAATAACCTTTGATCAAAGCCATTTCATTCTCAAAGTTCATTCTGGCATGATGGTGGTAAAATTTATTTTTTTAATCTTTGATCAAGCAAAGCAAAAGTAATGCTTCCTTGTGCTACATAAAGAAGTGATATGTACTATATTTCATATTGCACAATAAGATTTCTGAGCTATAATATTAGTCAGGAGAACATGACAGCAACGAGTGTTTTTGAATCAAGAACATTTGATTTGAAATATATTGAGATATCACTCATTAGACATGCACATAGGCACTTTGCATTGTTCAAGATGGCTTTAAAAACAGAAAGTTCAGAGACATGGAAAGATAAGTCATATGTGCTGTATAATTACTGAGTTACGATAGTTGAGCTGTGAACTCAATTTTAGAAATGTGTCTATGTAGCTATATTCTGTGATTAAGCATTTTTCACTCTCCATTTAAAAGAATATGTACAAACATGATCACAAATGTATATAAACTTTAAAAGGATAATAAGCAGAACAGAAATATTTCTCTGATGTATAACTTTGTAAATAGTAAAATTATATTCATAGATAATAAGAAATGAGATAGTATATTTTAAAACTTGAATCCTTTTTAAGTATATATATATATATACTTTTTATAGTTTTTACATTTTTAGTATGAAGCAAAATAAATGTAAACATTATAAGATTTGGTTCTGCAGCTAGTAGGTGCATAATCTTATTTCCTCTGAGGAATAGTAGCATGATATATGGGTATTTCTTGAAAATTAGTTTATATGGGATGGAAAGTTGATTTCTTACAGAATATAATAACAGCCAGATCTAAAGTGCTGACAATAAAAGATTTAAAAATATATGCAAACATTTTCTGTCAACTTCAATGAGTTTTCTTCTATGTTTTTCTTGTAATGATATATTTATTTCTCTTAGGATATAAAACCAACACTAACTATATCTATTTAGGTTATGATTGTGGTATATTTTCATTGTATTGAAATAGATGTCAGAGTATTAAGAATAATAAAATATTATTTTGAGCAGCTTTATTTTATCGGTTATACTTCAAAAATATTATGTATACTTAAAAAGTGAGAAAGTGATTTTTTTTTTATTTTCTTGGCTTTTATGTACTTGTATGATATAATCGATTGTTCCATAATTGCTACATTAAAATATTGTATTTTGCCTGTTCAGTACAGTAGAAATTGGTGTAGAAAATGGTAGTTTCAGTCACATTTTTAAAATTTCATTCTACCTTGATTTCCAGGCTTATCTAAAGCTTCAATAGTATTATACCACCAAATAATATTTTGTAGCCGGGAACCTCATTGAACATTCTTATGCATGTTTTGACGTCTACTTGAGGTTATGTATACACAAGAATTTCAATACCAAGATTTACCTTCTACAGTGTTGACAATTGAATGAAAAGTCACAGAGTATGTACAAAATGGTAATTATCTTCCAGATTTAATGGTTTATGTTTAATTAGACTTATATTTTTGAGGTGCCACTTTTCCAATGGACAATGTTAATCTCAATAGTTCATATTACAGTCATATGTTGATTAAGTTTTAGATAATGGTAAATGCATTATCTGTTGTTAAATGAACACTGACTCTAAGCATAAACTATATATATATATATATATATATATATATATATATATATATATATATATAAACTTTAAAAATAAAATAATACAAAATTATCTATTTACACAACCAATATAATTCAGCAATTACATTCAAGAACATGAACTCTAGAATCTTGGAGGATCCTAAAGTTTGATCTCTTTTTTAACAAACTGATAGGCCTAATGTGTCATTGAATTGAATCTAAGAAAAGCACATCCCTGTACTCTATTCTCTTGGAAATGGTGGTATGTACTATTCTCATTTTATCCATTTTAACAAAAAAGATTTCCCAGTGCTCAGTTTAGTCAGTAAGGAATGAGACTCTTAAGATCTCCAAATTATCATAATGCTCTTTTATTTAACTAGGAATACCTCATTATCCTTACTATTTCATGTCCAATTAATGTGGACTTAGGTACTACACAAGAATTACTCTCATGCCTTCCCTACTGTGATAGCCTATGAGTATATATATATATATATATATATATATATATATATATATATATNATGTGTGTGTGTTTTCTCCATACTGCATATTTCAGGCAATGTATAAAGTTTTAATGTAACTTAGTATTTTCCAAAATGTTATCTTAGAAAGAGTGGTAGCACTGCCTTGCAAGAACTGTTATAAAAAATCTTCTGTCTTCATAATCATTTAACTTAAGACGAAAACACCTGGAAACTCTTATCTCATCAGACAATATACTGACTTTCATATGCAGAAGACAGCCATTATTTTTCTCACCTTAATTTTTTTTAGCTGTTTCCCAGAGCGATCCAGTAACCAGCAATAATTTTAGTTAATAATATTTTACTTTCCATTCGTTAATTATGTGGGTGATAGCTTTTCTTTTGTAGCTTCATTTTGATCAACATCTAAAATATTTAGAATCAGGGCTAGAAATACAAGTTACATTTAGAAGACCCTGGAGTGGATAAGCATCATATGAAATACTATGAAGATAAGTAAGTTCTTATTGAAACGAAAGTCATTAATCTTGAATGAAAATAGTGAATTCTTGGGCTTTAGTTCATAGTTGTGTAACTAAAGCTTGACTATAAATATTTATATAAACAAAATAATCAGTTGTCATGTATAACATGTGGCATGATTATTGAGGCTTTATATGATCCTGGTATTAAAATTACATACATTATTAAAACTAAAGTGGCAGAAAGTTGAAATTTATGGAAAAACACTGTCTTCACAGAAATACCACATGGTAAAATCAAAATAAGCTAAATTTAACAAATGAACTTATTAACAATATGGACATACTTTCCTAAAACTTTTAGTTATATTATATATGAGATTAAAATTGAAAGTATTATCTTAATAAATATTAATTTAGCAATGATGATAAGGAGTTTTATATAATTATTAAGGAGACAATTCTTTTGATAAAGCACTGAGTCCTTACACAGTGAGTGTATTATAATATATATCACTTAGCAAGGCACTATTTGCACATTGCTTTTAAAACAGTGCTAGGAGGTGATTAAAATAAATGTGACTGGCCAATTATATTTGTATTTTATTATACTGAGCTAATAGTGCCACTAATATCTAGGATGCTATTGGCAGTTTATAATGGCTAGGATATAACAAGTTACTTTCTTTAAACATATTGTTCCTGCTAAGGCCATGATGCTGCAGTAGAAAAGCACATATGTTGTAGGAAGCCGCACCTGGGCTTCCCTGTAGCAGCGAATGTCTCTGCAACTGGGCCTCCCCCAGCGAACGCCTCCAAGAAGCCCCTGGCTCTGAGAGGCCCCGGGCTCCGAGAGGCCCCGCCTCCTGGGATCCCTGGGCTCTGAGAGGCCCTGCCTCCGAGAAGCCCCGAGCTCCGAGAGACTCCGCCTCCAGGGATCCCTGAGCCCCGACGGAGGCGGCGAAAGCCACTGCGCGAGCCCCTACGGAGGCAGTGAAAGCCGCCGCGCGAGCCCCGACCGAGGTGGCGAAAGCGGCCGCGCGAGCCCCGACCGAGGCGGCAATGCCGCCCCTGCTCCTGGAAGGCCATGCGGCTCCGCCCCATTACAAGATGGCGCGGGGCCTGCAGGCTGCCAGGGAGGAGAGCCTAGTGTGCATGCGCAGCTCTCTCCTCAGGCCCCCCTCAGGCAGTAGCCCCTCCCGAAGGGAAAATATGCTAATGAGGCACTGCTTGTAGTACCAATGAAGGGAAAATATGCTAATGGCTGTGGCTTGTGGCACCAATGAATGGGCCACATGCAAATGAGGTATGGCTTGGTGCACCAATCAGCAACCACTATGACACCCCTCCCCCTTCCCTGGGAGTGTATAAAAGCAGCAGCTCTGCTGCTGTCCAGAGTCCTGGGAATCAACTATCAAGGCGCTCCTGAATAAAGCTGACTGAGAAGATCCCGGTGGTGGCGTGTCTTTCTTGCTGGTCGACGGAGGAAGCAGGGAGGCGCGCCGCAATATGACAAAGTGGTTAGGCAGCAAACAGTATATGTGATAGCTGAAATAAAGAACACAAGTTGAATGAAGTGTGTATATAGTAGGAGTTGGGGAATATGATTCAGTATTTACTCAAATATTCTAAGAGTCTAAGAAAAATAAGAAACAAGTAAATATAATTCAGTAAAAACATTGTTGCAAAACAATCATAAATAATATTTTACTTACTAGTTTTCATGTTGATAAAGTTCAGTAACCTTTGGAATTGAAGAATGTCTTCAGTCAGGAGGTCATGTTCTGTGAGGATTATCTGAGTGGACTACTCCTCAGCAATAACATGAATGTCCAGGCATTGCTAAAGGTAGATCAAGACAAGAAGATCCTAAAAATTAAGTAGCCAACTTCTTTAACCAAACTCTAATCATCCAGTTCATTGTGAAACCATTTCTCAGGGCAGTGAAGGGGAAAGCAGTGGAGTAAGGGATCAGGCATCGTCAAGCTCAGGTCAATCTCTCCCTTCCCTCTCTTTCTCTCTCTCTCCCTTTCCCTTTCCCTTTCCCTTCCCCTCTCTCTCCTGCTATTACACACACACACACACACACACACACACACACAAACAAATACACAAATACACAAATACAAATTAATCACAATTGTGTGAGAAACTTGGTATATATATTGTTGCCACTAGAAAAATATGTTCTAATTGTTTGAAAAATCTTAATCACTTCTATGCTTTTAGCCATTCAAAGACATCTAGAGAAATGTGCTCAACTAAGCTCAATTACATATAAATTACATGCAAAGTTCACTTTATACATAAGATTTTTCTTGTTAGATTTGCAAAATTGCTGATGCCCACCCCCAAAAAAGGTTTTAGAAGAATATTTTATCATTATCAAACAATGAAACAAAAAATATTAAAATCAAATAGCATGTCAATATCTACCAATTCATGGCTTCTGTTTTGTTTATTTGGTCTTAAGCACAATTTAAAACTCATTGGTTATCCACTATTATTTTTTTCAGTATAGAATAGAGTTTATTCAGGGAATGGGGAGGAGAGCTGAGAGAAAGGCAGAGATAGATAGATAGATAGATAGATAGATAGATAGATAGATAGATAGATAGAGGGTGGGAGTAGAGGCTGGCCATGAGCTTGTGGAGACAGAGGGGAGAGGAGAATGGGGAGAGAGGAGGAGAACAAACACAAGGAAAGAGCAAGAGAACAAGAATGGTTATCAACTATTGTACTCTTTGGATTATAGTGTCGTGATGGTCATTCTTGTGGTTCATAAAACTTCATGCGTGGATGGTACTTTTGGTTACTTCCCTCCTTTGGAAACTTCCACGCTGCCTTCTGATACTAAAACAGTTAGTCCTCAGGAAGGAATCATTTAGCTCAGTGACAGCTCCATGTCCTTCCTACCTAGTGTCTAATATGTATACTATCTTTAGCAATAGGGCCTTAACTTACACTTCTATCGAGAAACGGGAGAAAATATTAATAGTCTGTAATGCTTTGAGTATTTTCTGGACAGCTGTGATGAAAACTCAAAATCGGGCTCTTCATTTATGATATTAAAGTTTTGGTTAAATATTTTTGTTTTTAGATTGAACATTATAAGCCCAGGTGAAAGGTTAAAGAATTCAGCTGAAAGATAAATGTATATTTTTACACAGACATACATGTATTACATTTTGGTGATAAATAGTTGTATGATTCTTTATCATTTTTTAGATGTCATTACAGTTATATTTCTATTATATTTCTTTCATCTGTATTTATTTTCAATACTTTTCCCTAATTAGTTCCCCTATTTTACATCTCCAATACCAATTTAAACCCAGGGTACAGATGACATGGAAGAATCTACAGAGCTCATTGGACAACATTTTAGCCTTCAAAATGTTAATTCACCAAGAGTCCCAGTCTCAGAAAACAATGAGACAAATCACTAAGAAAAATGCTTGATATCAATACCTGACTTTCACAAACATAAGTAAAGGTGTCCTTACTGACATAGACATGAGGCACACTACATAACTTCATACATGCATATTCCTGGAAAAAATAAACACTGTGTTTATTACTTACCCACATATTCCTCTCTCCAAATCCCTGTTAAAAGATCCTCTTCACCCAGTGTGTCTATACAGTATGATATTAGAAAATATTAAACAAAGCTTTGACAACTTTTGAAGGTATGTTTAACAGGACTTATTTTCATCAATTTTATTATTTCTGAACTGGAAGTATAAATGTGACACAACAGACACATTTATAAAAGCCAGCTTTGCCTAGCTATGTTGTCAAATATATTAGATTGAATATATTCCCATTTCTTATACTTTGTCTTCAGAAGAGAAAAGTAGAATTTGTTATCCTATTATGAAAATTAGGCTTTTAATATATTTTGCATATCCCAAGTTTTCCAATATTATGACATTTGTTTACTTATTCAATATTTTAAATTATGTCCTTTGCTTCAAAGCCTTAGGAAAAGAATGGATAAACCTTTCATTAAATATTTAAATAAGGAGAAGAAACAATCAAACAGCAACATAAAAACCAAATAAAAGAGCTCACAGCATGAAACCACAGATCTCATTTATTGAAACAGACTCCTTATTTACGAGAAAAAAATTGCATGTGGTTTCCTTAGTACTATGTATTATTAATGCTTAAATTGAGTACAATAAAATATGCATTTTTTAGAAGGAGCCTTATCTTCAATAATTTAAGAGTTGATCAGTTTTTCATTCCTTGGCTTACTCTTTACTCGATTTGTTAAATAATTTAAACACTTTATTAACAAAAGATGATTTATAGTTAGATAATTTATACAATTTATTGTAAAATAATGAAGGCTTATAAGAGCAATAAACCTCTTGAGGTAGTTTAATACATATATAAGACCTGATATTACTCATTTGTGTGTTTATATGGAGAAAAATATGTTTTATTATAAGAAAATATAATAGCAAAATATACTCAGAACTATAAGCACACAGTTCTGCTCAAATGACATTCAGACTAATGAAGTGGATTGCTGAATCAGTTGTTTGAAGTTTTACATGAAGTCTTCTTAGTTCCTTCATGACTCTCAAGTATGCAGACTGATGCACATTAGATCCTCAATAAATGTTAACTTCTTTGCTAGCACACTCAAGAAGACTATTTGCATAAAGAAGATGCCATGATTTTGTTTGTGAACACAAATTTTCATTGGGTTGTTTGGTTTTTTTATGTCTAAAATATTTGTAGAAATTTCAAAACATATTTAGTGCCATGACAGATCTTTGCTTACTTTTATATAACAAGTGTAATTACCCTGAAATATCTTTTTGTGTCCAAAAGTAAGATGTGTATGCAGTAAAGGGTGCTTTTGATTTGAGTTTTGCACAGAGACACTTAGTCATGGCCAAATTTGTAGGCTATTTCCAAAGATTTCTGTTTACACACCACAAGAATGTATTAAGAGAGAATGCAGGCAATAAACAATATGCATTGTGAGGCTAAAGAGAATCTCTCTACTTGGTTAAAGTCATGTTAAGAATGAAATATTATAGCTTAACAATGTGATTTCCTTTTGAAATTATTTTACATTCTGACTGAAATAAACAAAATTAATTATGTAAGGAATAAGATTTAAAAAGTTTTATTCCTGGTACTATAAAAGTAATGTACCCTTGAGCATAAACTTATATAATTGTTTGATCTCTTTACTCTATGAAGGCTTTTACATAAAAGAAATTAGCTTTTGAATCTCCCATCCTTAAGGAAAAATGGTGTTACATCTTTTAAAATAACAAACTTCCTTCAATGAATAAAATATTTCATTCTGTTAGTAATAAATATATTTAACATTTTAGAGAGCAATGTTTACAACTGCTTGTTCAAGAATACTATAGAATTCATACAGTTCATTAGGAGAAAATTAACAAATAAACTTTTCCTATAGGTTTGTACAAACTGGCATTCTCCAAAGTGTAGCTCTGTTTACAAGAAAGAAGGAAAGAAAGAGAGAGGGGGGAGGGAAAAAGAAAAGAAAAAAGAATTAAGTTTTAAAGTACTCAATAATAATGCATGTTTAAACAGGTTAGTTGTATAGCTTCTGTGAATAATAACTATGTATTTTCTAAGAATTTATCTTTAGAATGTGTGTTTCCAATGGCTCATTATATAGTCTCCTCACACAACCTTTCTTAGTATTTTAAAGTATGGCACAAAAATTCATAAGGACCCAATATTTTCAACTACAAGTGAGATAACCATATTGTTCTGGATATATTTCATTTAAATTAAAATTTCAGAGGAAATATGTGCTCTAATATCACTGATGAACATAATTTCAAATAGTTTTTGATAATTCATATGGTTAGATAAATATAATGTAATAGTATGAGAAGATTTTTTTTAATTCAGTACTTCAAGTAGACTTGAATATGCAATGCTATTAAGTAACTATGATTAGTACTTTAAGTTGATTTTTATATAAATTTAGCTATTGATTCCAACCCTATCATGAAATAAAAGAGACAAATGTCTATTGTACATGTTTTCCCTTAAGACTGGAGCAGTTGGAGTTCGGTAGTAATGGTCAATAGCTGCAAAGAAAGAAATTTCTTTAATGAGCAATGATAGCTACCCTACCCTGATCTATGGGAATGTAAAAAGTATTTAGAAGACATTTAGAAATGATGATGGTCCACAAAAATTGTACTAGTAATTTTTTTTCAGGTCGATAACCTGTGCATTAAAGAGTCTGGGTGTGGTTTGTAGTACTAGGCATAGGTTCCCTCGTATTGAATGGTAATGTACAAAAAGACAGAGGTTTCATACCCCTGAAGCTATCGTATTTCTGGGAAATTTTTTCCACTTTAGTCTTTGTTGTAGTTTGCAAGCTTTACAATTAATTATGATTCTTGATTTTTTTTTCCTTCTTGACAGTTTACATAGTATATTCTGAGAAAATGAGATCCAGTTTCCAGGGAAGAAGTTTCCAGGGCAGTTACTTCTTCATTTCTCCAAAATCTGTGTCAAAAATTTTCCAGGCACAATCAGCTCTATCTGCAATCCCAGAAGCCTGTTGACATCAGGGGCAACCTGCTTAAGCTGCTAGCCCAGAGCCCTGCTTCTATAAGGGATGAGATGACCAAAGGCTAGCATAAGAACACAAACAATATAAGCCAGGGCAATGTGACAGAGGCAGAACCCAGCCTCCCTACAAGTGCAAGCTCTAATATCCTTACACACCCAAATCATAAGAAAATGACCTTAAATCTACTATTATGAAGATAATAAAGGCCTTTACAGAGGTAATAAATAAATAGCTTTAAAATATTTAAAATTAAAAAAATATATATATATAGGAAGCCACACCAGGTAGAGGCGCTTGAAGAGGAAACAAATAAATATAAAGAAACAAAATGCAAACTGAGGCAACCCTGCAGATGGAAAACCTAGGAAAGAGAAGAGAAACTACAGACACAAGCATCACCAACAGAATAAAATATATGGAAGAGAGAATATCAGACATAGAAGATACAATAGAATGATTTAAAATCTAATCTTATATTTAGAAGAAGAAATATAGAATAAAAGTAGTAGAAATTGATACCTTGGTCAAAAAAATGCTAAAATTAAAAAGATTCAAATTTTAAAAAAAATCCAGGAAATTTGAGACACTATGAAAACCTAAGAATGATAGTAAAACCTAACAATGGCAAGAAAAGAAGAAGACTGTCAACATAAAGGCCAAGACAATATCTTCATTGAAGAAAAATTTCCTAACCTAGATAAAGAGATGTCTATAAATGTATAAGAAGCTTATAAAGCATCAGAAAGAGTAAACCCAGAAGGAAAATCCCCCTGCCACATAATACAAAACAGACACTACATAAGTCTTCTCAATAGATATTAAAGTCATAAGAGCCTGGGAGATGTCTCACTGTCTCTAAGAGATTACAGATGCCAGTCCAGACTTCTATACCCAGCAAAAGTTTCAAACATTGTAGACAGAGTAAACAAGCTGTTCTATAACAAATCAAATTTATAAAAATATCTTTGTACAGAACTGGCCCTACTAAGGATACTAGAAGGAAGATACCAAACATAAGGAAGATAACTACACCCAAGAAAACAAAAGACATAAATGTTTTCTTTGTTAGTCCTACAGATTCATGAACATGGGAAATCTTTCCATTTTCAGATATCTTTTTTAATGTCTTTCTTCAATGACCTGAAATACTTGGCATACAGGTCTTTCACTTGCTTCTTTAGAGATACAGCAAGCTTTTTTTTTTTTTTTTTTCAATTTTTTTATTAGATATTTCTTAATTTACATTTCAAATGCTGTCCTGAAAGTTCCCTCCCCCCTTCCCCCACCCTGCTCCCCTGCCTACCCACTCCCATTTTTTGGCACTGGCATTCCCCTGTATTGGGGCATATAAAGATTGCAATACCAAGGGGCCTCTCCTCCCAATGATGGCAGACTAGGCCATCTTCTGCTACATATGGAGCTAGAGACACGAGTTCTGGGGGTTCTGGTTAGTTCATATTGTTCCTTTTCTAGTGTTGCAGACCCCTTCAGCTCCTGGGGTTCTATCTCTAGCTTCTCCATTGTGGGCCCTGTGTTCCTTCTTATATTATTTGTGGCTATTCTGAAGGGAGGTATTTCCCTGACTGTTTTTTTAACCCATTTATTGTCTATATATGGGAGAGGTATTTTTTTTTATTTTTATTTATTTTGTATCCATCTACTTTGCTAAATATGTTCATCTGCAATAGGAGTTTCTTGGTAACATATTTGCATTGGCTAATGTAGACTGTCATATTATTTGCAAATAGTGACGTTTTGATTCCCTTTTTTCCCATATACATCCCTTTATCACCATTAGTAATCATTTTGCTCTAGTTAAGCTTTAAATATTATATTAAATAGATATAGAAAGAGTGGATAGCCTCATTTTGTCTCTGATTTTGTTTTACTGAAAATATTTATTATAATAAAATGTCAGAGCTGTGTGTGACTGTATCACCACTTCGGTGTGACTGAATCACCACTGAATTGATGGTTTTGCCCAAGGATGTGTAGGGCAGGTGCTCATGGTACTGGGGACCTTACTACCCACTAAGGGCTTAGCTTTGGCCAGGAGTGTCCCAATGGCCAACCCCCAGCAGAGACAAACAGATAAAGTCCATCCTCATGGTTTTTAGAGCCAAAGCTGGGAGATCTCTTGTTTTTTGGCATCATTCCACTATTACATGGTCACAGGAAAAGGCTCAGAGGGGACAAAGACAGTATAGTCAGCAGAGGCCAGCTGTATGTGGAGGTTATTGGTGGAGTCAGTGTAATCTGCGGTCAAATCACTCCTTAACCACAATGTCAGGCCGAAATGTGTCCAGTATATCTTTCCAGTAACCCTCAGCTTTGAGCTTCATCGACTGGGGCTTGAGACACATCCCATAAGAGGTGACAAAATACTTCTTGGCCTTGGTTCAGGAAAACTTGTGCCCTAGTCCTCAGAGAAGTTCTCCACCTTCCCCCTTCCACCTTCCATTCACCTTTCTGTCCCTCAACACATGTAGGAATCTATCCACCCTAATCTCATGTTCTCTTTGGTTCAAGTTTCTAAAAGAAGTTCCTCTGCAGGCTGCTGTACAGGTAAAGATCTTCCAGTATTCCATGAGCTCGTCCTGGTCTTCGTTGATGAAGCCTTCTCAAAGCTCAAAGGCTTGAGCGCTTCACAGGGTCAGCATATTGATGAGGTCTCACCAGAGGATGCAGACCAGATGACAACTGTACAGCAGCTATTGGAAGGGACATGGTTGAAAAGTTCCAGTAGAATGTTCTCTCTCAGCTCTTTGATGTTGACCATAATGGGACTGCTTTGAGTTTCTCTCCATATCATTTAATGGCTTAGTCATTTTTTAAAATTCACCATTGACTTGCTGTGTATTGCTTTTAGTGTTTTGAAGTATGTGCCTCATATTCCTGGTCTCTCTCAGACTTTTAACATGAAGGGTTGTTGGATTTTTTCCAAAGCTTTCAATATCTAATTAGATAGTCATGCTTTTTTTTTTCTTTCAATTTGTTTATATGGTGGAGACTATATTGAGAGATTTTCATATGTTGAACCGTTCATTCCTGCATCTCTGGGATGAAGCCTACTTGATAATGTATAATATTTTTGAAGTGTTATTGGATTAGGTTTGTGAGGTTTTTTTTTAGTACCTTTGCATCAAAGTTCATGAGGGAAATTGGTCTGTAACTATCTATTTACATTTGTTGAGTCTTTGGTGATTTAGGTATCAAGGAATGTGCATGGCGTCGTGAAGTGAATTAGATAATGTTCCTTTTTTTTTTTCAATTTTGTGAAATAATTTGAGAAGTATTAGTAGTATCTCTATTTTCAAGTCTGGTAGAATTCTGTGCTTGAACCATTTGGCCTTGTGCTGTTAATTTTGGATGAGAGAATTTTAATATCTGCTTCTATTTCCTTGAGGGTTTTAAGTCTATTTAAATTGTTTATCTAATCATGATTCAGCTCTGGTAAGTGGTATCTAAAATTGACTACTTCTTTTATTTTGGAATTTTGTGCAGTACAGTTTTTTGAAGTAAGACTTAGTGATTCTTTGAATTTCCTCAGTGCTAGTTATTATATCTTCCTTTAATTTTTTGGTTCTGGTAAGTAGTGAAATGGCAGGTTCTTAGACATGGTTATGATTACATGTGGTAATTCTTTGTACAAATAGAATATTTATAAGAGATACATGTGGTAATTTATTGTACAGATAGAATATTTAGGATTAAAACATTAGCTTTTTTCTTAATTTTGCTTTAATTTTTACATATATTACATGTTGATCACAGTTTCCCATAACTCCATCCCTCCTATTATTGCCTACCTGACTCTGATCTTCCCTAAGTCTACTCCTTCTCTTAACCTTCCAAAAAATATCAGGAATCGGAGGGGGGACAATGTTGAAACCTAGTACAACAGAAACTCCCTGGAATTTATCAGAATGAACATAGGGAAGTCTCCTGGTAATGGGGGATATGAAGCTGGAACTGGCCATATTCTGCAATCAGACAAAGCTCCCAACAGTCAGGCATAGCTCCCAGCAGTGGTGGTGGGATCGCAACCCAGCCACTAAATTTTCCACCCAAAGCATGACTTGCTGGAATAATGGTGATGCAGAAATTGTGACAATGGCCAACCAATAGCTGTTTGGGATAATAGCATGGCTTCTTAAATGCTTGGGCTTTTGTGGTAAAGTCAGTTTGATGGATAAACTAATTCAAAGACTGGCCTTCACAATTTTAATATGAACTGCATATAATAAAAAAAATTATTTGTAAAACTCAAACTGTTAGAAATATCAGTTTGCTTTTCTTGTACTGAGAAGTGGTTCTGAATAGAAAAAAGAGTTTCTCTATTGAGTGCTATAGTTTCCTCTCTCATATCTGTGAAGGTGAATTGGATAACAAGAAGAATAGCAGCAAGTGCAATTTAAAAAAGCAGCCTGCCTCTGAGGAAGATGTGGTTTATTGGAAAAAAA
>LR750890.1:206093-234403 GCA_902729485.2 Mus minutoides
TGTGGAGGCCTGTTTTGTGACCAATTATATGGTCAATTTTGGAAGAGGTACCATGTGGCGCTGAGAAGAAAGTATATCCTTTTGTTTTAGGATAAATTGTTCTGTAGATATCTGTTAAATCCATTTGTTTCATGACTTCTGTTAGTGTCCATGTGTCTCTGTTTAGTTTCTGTTTCCAGGATCTGTCCATTGGTGAGATTTGGGAGTTGAAGTCTCCCACTATTATTGTGTGGGGTTTAATGTGTGCTTTGAGCTTTACTAGAGTTTCTTTAATGAATGTGGCTGCCCTTGTATTTGGAGCATAGATATTCAGAATTGAAAGTTCATCTTGGTTGATTTTACCTTTATGAGTATGAAGTGCCCCTCCTTGTCTTTTTTTTATAACTTTGGGTTGAAAGTCATTTTATCCGATATTAGAATGGCTACTCCAGCTTTTTTCTTTGGACCATTTGCTTGGAAGACTGTTTTCCAGCCTTTCACCCAAAAGTAGTATCTGTCTTTTCCTGTAAACAGCAAAATGTTCGGTCCTGTTTTTGTAGCCAGTCTATTAGTCTATGTCTTTTTATTGGGGAATTGAGTCCATTGATGTTAAGAGAGATTAAAGAAAAGTAGTTGTTGCTTCCTGTTATTTTTGTTGTTAAGGTTGGGATTTTGTTCTTGTGGCTGTCTTCTTTTAGGATTGTTGAAGGATTACTTTTTAGTTTTTTCTAGGGTGTAGTTTCCATCCTTGTTTTGGTGGTTTCCCTTTATTATCCTTTGAAGGGCTGGGTTTGTGGAAAGATATTGTGTGAATTTGGTTTTATCATGGAATACTTTGATTTCTCCATCTATGTTAATTGAGAGTTTTGCTGGATATAGTAATCTGGGTTGGCATTTGTGTTCTTTTAGTGTCTGAATCACATCTGTCCAGGATCTTCTGGCTTTCATAGTCTCAGGTGAGAAGTCTGATGTAATTCTGATAGGCCTGCCTTTATATGTTACTTGACCTTTTTCCCTTACTGCTTTTAATATTCTATCTTTATTTAGTACATTTGTTGTTTTGATAATTATGTGTCAGGAGGAATTTCTTTTCTGGTCCAGTGTATTTGGCGTTCTGTAGGCTTCTTGTATGTTCATGGGCATCTCTTTCTTTAGTTTTGGGAAGTTTTCTTCTATTATTTTGTTGAAAATATTTGCTGGCCCTTTAAGTTGAAAATCTTCTTTTTCATGTACTCCTATTATTCGTAGGTTTGGTCTTCTCATTTTGTCCTGGATTTCCTGGGAGTTTTGAGTTAGGATCTTTATGCATTTTGCATTTTCTTTGAATGTTGTGCCCATGTTCTCTATGGAATCTTCTGCACCTAAGATTCTCTCTTCCTTCTCTTGTATTCTGTTGCTGATGCTCACATCTATGGTTCCTGATTTTTTTCCTAGTGTTTCTATCTCCAAAGTTGTCTCACTTTGGGTTTTCTTTATTGTTTCTATTTCTCTTTTTAGGTCCTGGATGGTTTTGCTCAATTCCATTTCCTGTTTGGTTGTGTTTTCCTGTAGTTCTTTAAAGGATTTTAGTGTTTCCTCTTTAATGACTTTTACCTCTTTAGCATTGTTCTCCTGTATTTCTTTAAGTAAGTCATTCATGTCTTTTATGTCCTTCTTCATGTCTTCTACCAGCACTATGATATATGATTTTAAATCCGAGTCTTATTTTTCGGGTGTGTTGGGGTATCCAAGGACTGGCTGAAGTGAGAGTGCTGGGTTCTGTAGAAGGTGAGTGGTCTTGGTTTCTCTTATTAAGATTCTTACGTCTGCCTTTCGCCATCTGGTAATTTTTGGAGTTGGTTGTTATAGTTGTCTCTGATTGGATCTTGTTCCTCCTGTGATTCTGTTAGTCTCTGTTGGCAGACCTGGGAGCCCAGCTCTCTCCTGACTCTCCGTGGTCAGAGTAGTCTCAGCAGGAGAGCTCTCTTTTTGCAGGGAAGGCCCACAGAATTTTGGTGTTCAGACCTGCCTCTTAGGTAGTGTTGAAGATCCTATAAAGGGCCTGTCCTAAAAGAGGTGTTGCCTCTGCAGTCTGCACACTCACCTGCACAGACTGGGCTCTGTGGGACCCTTTGTAGTCCCTGAGCTGACCTGAACAGACTGGTTTCTGAGCAACTCGGGCACAATAAGGCTCTCTCACCAGTTCCAGCAGGGAAATCCCTCCCCCAGGTGGAGGGAGAACTCTCCTTAGGCAGGGAGGGAACCTGGATGTCTAGAGTCCCAGGCTGTTCTGTAGCAAAGGTGCACTGTTCAGCTGTTGGCTCACTCACCCTTTGCAGTCCATGGGCTGGTCTGCTCTGACAGGGTCTGGGCGACCCTTTGTGGTCCGGGAACTGACCTGCGCCAACCTGCTCTGCACCTGCCTAAAAACATTTTTTAACAAAACTGTCAAAAATTTGATTATAGCATTCATGGAATTTGTCTCATTATTATATTGATAATATTAAGCACATTTTTCTGTTTTTAATCTTTTTTATTATATTAGATATTTTCTTCATTTACATTTTTCATAATTCTAACTCAAAGAACATTCAGTATGAAGTAAAAGATTTAAGTTCCTTAAATGCTATACCTATAAATAAAAGCTAAAACATTTCTGAATGTTTATGAACAGAAAGACAGTCATGTTAAAATTTCTTAACACTATAATGGTTTTCTTATTAAAATGTTGTGACACATATAAAAAAGAAAAGTTTAGTATTCATCTGGGAAAGATAAATGAAATCCATCATGTTACTTTGAAGTTTAGATGGTTGCTATAAAGCTGACAAGATTTAAAACACTGGCATGGGCGCTGTGTGAAGAATCACTTAGAAACCATCAGTAGTTGTGTTATAAGTGCAGTCACTGTGAAATTATAGACATTCTTTCAAGTACTAAACAAAACAAAACAAAACAAAACAAACAACAAAAACAAAAAACAACTCTCCTATGATGAAGAAAGAGACATAGACCTCTATGCTTTAACTGTTACAAACAGTGTTGATATTTAACAAATTGAGGACACTCAAAAAGGGAGCGTGGATTGTCTCTCTTACTACTCTTGCTTGACATGACATTTCACAATCCATCCATTTGTTGGGTATCATTAATATAACTCTAACATATTAATGGAACAATTAAATATGCTTAAAGATATATAAATGTAATTACTCTGACTTGACCGTGTGTGTAGGGGCGCAAATATATGTGTAAGTGGTGTATGTGTGTATCAAAATATTAATTTAAATAATATTTTGATAATATCAATTTAATAATATTTTGATAATATCATTAATTTTTAAATAATATTATTAAATTAATAATTTAATTCCACATAAAACTTTGTGGAATTAAAATAAGAATTTATAAAGGCTGGATAGATGGTTCAGATGAATTTAACAGCATTGTCTGCTTTTCCAGAGAAAGCAGGTTCAATTCCCTGAAGAAAAAATAATGTATTCTCTTTATAATAAATTTGACTCTTCCCTAACCTTGGCAATGCCCTATCTACTTGTGCATAGTGTAATGTTTACCTTGTTTGAATGCAGTGTAAGTGCTAAATTTCCATGGATCTTTTAAAATGTGATTTAGCATTTTAGTTTACATTCTGATATAAGCTTAACTCTTCTCTTAGACTTTTGAAAATAATTACTTATTAATCTTAATCCCTTATGTCCTACATATTTCTATTAAGTAATATAATGTGTTGTGAATATTATTTTCATAGTTACTAACTTTGAAACACAAATGAAAGCATGAATCAGTAACTTTGAATTTGCACTTACTGTTTTGTCTTCTATGTAAAATCAGATTCACCTTTGTAAATAAATCCACTTACACAAAGCAGTCCTGCAGAGATGCATCATGAACCTAGAGAAGCTGGTTATTATCCTCCAAGAAGCTCAGCTTTGCAGCACATGGCCTCTCTTTTATTATCATGATACAGGTGTATGATATTTTGAGAACAAAACCCTTTTATGTGTAAGTGTTTTGCTGTGAACTCGTTTGTTCCAGATACTCAGTGTGTAGTAACTAAAGATGTACAAAATGCTAGGAAAAAAAACAGAACAGTGACTCATTAAGAAGGATATTCGCCACCAAATGGATGAGGTTGTATGGTTCTGTTTCAGAGGTTTGCATTATGCTTATACTATTATTAACATTTAAGGAAGAGCTAGATGTTTGTAGTCTAGCATTTTAAGGGTAGAATTTAAGTGACTCTGTGTCTAATATATGAGAATTACAACATATTAAGAATCGGCACAACACTAATAATAATAGCAATTGTTTTTAGCTCCAGTTAAATGATTAATTTTAAATATTTTAAAATTCATATTCTTATTGCACATACAGCTTCTTTTATTAAAAGATGTAATTAAGTGTAATTATATAAATATGTATTTAATGTAAATTTTCATCTGCAATAAAATAATAAATGCTAGAAAGAATAAAAAAGAAAATACATATACTACATAGGACTATACTCTCATTTAAAAACAATAGCAGGGATCTGTGCTTGAAAGTTCATGCCCAGTACTTAAAAGAATGTTGCCACACACTAGCTGTGAGCTCAAGGCCAGTCTGACTATACTCAGATTCATTGTTTGGAAAAAAAGCTAAAAGATCAGTATTCATTTTTTCTCTAAAGTTTCTTTTTTTTTTTTTTTTTTTTACAGCACATATTTATTATCTATCATATGGTATTACATATGAAGGTTGCTTTTTGTTTTGTTTCATTGCTTTAGTTGTTTTTGTTAGATATTGCTCTTGAGATTTCTTAACAACTGTTTTATTGTCTTCATTCAGTGTATATAGCACCCTTACCAAAGGATATCTTCATTCAGTCATATAATTGTATGCTGGCCATCTCTTCCTCGTGAAAATTCTTTCCAACCCATTTATGTTAGTCCCTTTTGATCATCTAGACAGTTTTTTTTTTATTCTTCTTTTAGGTAATTTATATTTATATTTAAAGTGTACGAAGCACACATGAGAGTAAACACAGTATTTGTCTTTATGAGACTGGCATAATCTTTTGACATTTATTTGCCTACAAACTATAAAAGTCTTCTTTTTATGGCAAAAATATTCAGTTATACATCCTTTATTTTTTTTCCTGTTTTGGATATCAGATGTTAGTATTCTTAACATGTACCTTTCATACATCTTATGAATCTAAAGATCCCTTAAAAACATGCTCATGTGCATAAAGTCTTCAGGTATTTCTGAGTGTGTCATTCATTATGAGTGCCACCTCAGCACCATTATTTTCAAAGTACCCTAGACAGCTGTCCCATGCATGTGGGTGGTGGGGAGCTATAGAAACTCCTGTCTCAGATTTTTGTCTCCAAGATAATGTTGACACAATGAATAAAACTGCACATATTTTCCCCCACTAAACTAAACAAAGACCTGTGAAAAGTGATTTTTATCCCTGAAAAACATTTATATTTGTATGTCTTCCATAATTGTTGTGGTGGGTGTTGTAAGTTGGTGTTTTGTTTTATTTTTGTTTATTTGCTCATTTATTTTCAAGTTGTCACAAATAATGTGGAAAGAGGGAATCACTATTGAATTACACTTATCAGAGTGAATTATAGACACGGCGGAGTGAAATTTTCTTGAATGATGATGATGATGGTGAGGAGCTCAGTCAACTATGGGTGGTGCTGACCCTGAAGGTGAGCTGTATAATAAAGCAAAGTGAACAAGACACAAGAACAAGCCAGGAAGCAACATTTGTCTGTGGCATCCTCTTCAAGTCCTGCCTCGGCCTAGTCCATCTGTAAGCTAAGTTAAACTCCTCCTTCACCAAAATTATATTCTTATGATATGGATATCTTTATTAAATATGTATTTATGAATGAATAATTAAGTATATAGTACAATACATTTTAGATACAACATGTTTGTATTTTTAGTGTGCTTTATTTTAAGAAAAAAAAATTTACACAAGTCATTTGACCCTGGAGCTTGTTTTTATATCGAGCCTAGGCTGTCCTTGGAATTGTGATCTTTTTGACCAGTGTCCAAAGATATGAGAGTACCATAGTGAAGTGCATCACATCCATTATTTATTAATTTATTAATTTCTTTATTATTTTATCTTTTTCAAAACAAAGAAATTGATAATTAGTCTCTCTTTTATCCCTGAAACAATTGTTCCCTTGACATCAATTTAAATGACTCCCCAAAGCATAATTACTTCAAGGTAGAAAAAAAAATAAGTAGATGTTTATCTCTAAACATAGTGGTCAACAGTGTCTTCAGAAACAAAAAGTTGTATTTTCATTTGTTTGGGGTAAACAAGGTTTTATGTCAGGTGCCAATTAGAATTGATTAAAATCATGTAGACTACTTTCCTGGAGACAGTCTAACTTTTTTTTCCCAAGTTTTATTAGATATTTTCTTGATTTACATTTCAAGTGTTATCCAGCAAGTTCCCTATACCCTCCCACCTCCTGGCCCTGCTCCCCTACCCACCCACTCCCACAAATTGGCCCTGGTGTTCCCCTGTACTGGGGCATATAAAGTCTGCATGACCAAGGGGCCTCTCTTCCCAATGATGGCCAACTAGGCCATCCTCTTCTATATATGCAGCTAGAGACATGAGCTCAGGGGGTACTAGTTAGCTCATGTTATTCTTCCACCTATAGGGTTGAAGACCCCTTCAGCTCCTTGGGTACTTTCTCTAGCTCATTTCATGGGAACCCTGTGTTCCATCTAATAGCTGACTGTGAGCTTCCACCTCCATGTTTGCCAGGCATTGGTATAGTCTCCCATGAGACAGCTATATCCGGGCCCTTTCAGCACTATCTTGCTGGCATATGCTATAGTGTCTATGTTTGGTGGCTGATTGTGGGATGGATCCCTGGCTTTTCATGGCTGTGACGGGTAAACTCTGAACTGTAAGGCTTCAGAAATTTCATCTCATGATTAAGTCTTACAGCTGATGTGTTTTCCTATCGCTAGTATATAGTGATTGTTGGGGATTAGCCTATTGTATTGAGCAGATTTTCTGCCAACCAACATAAAGATGAACTTTCATGAATTAATACGATTTAGATAAATTAATGATTTTATAGAATTCCCGATTTGATTAACATAATTTTAGGAAGAAAAATTTGAGAGATGGTTTCAGTTGTTTTTCCAGAAAGATTAATAAATTTAGAATCAGGTAGAGAATGTGTCCATTCTTCGTAGAATAGTAAGTAAAGGTCGGCATAATAAAAAATACAATGAGCTTACAAAATTACATGAAAAAGAGAAATAGGGTTGCGACAAATTTGTGATCAAGGAAAAAACTTTCATTCTACGGTGAAGCCACAGGTATGAATTATGATAAAGCAAAACCATCTGAGACCGTTACTTTGAACTTACAATGTGCATATAGAATGAAACACTGCTTTGAACTCAATATCAACATCTTTTTGTAACTCCCCTTCTATGTGACATTTTATCTAAGAAGTAATTTTCTAAGAACTTCTGCCTATAAAAAGCCAGAGAAAAATTTAAAGTGTTAGCTTAAGAGGCTCCACCCAATTCATTG
The DNA here is from genome assembly GCA_902729485.2 of Mus minutoides. Lineage (NCBI taxonomy): Eukaryota > Metazoa > Chordata > Mammalia > Rodentia > Muridae > Mus > Mus minutoides. Next base: position 213,643 of record LR750890.1, read on the forward strand.
ATCCAAGTGCATATGTGTGTGGGTGTGAGAGAGAGAGAAAGTGTGTGTGTGTCTGTGTGTGTGTGTGTGTGTGTGTGTGTGTGTGTGTGTTTGTCAATATACATGTGTAGGTATATCTGTAAATATGGGTGAACACTTGTGGAATAAATGAGACAGGTGATTGGGCCTGATCAGAATGTCTGTGCATGAGTGTGTGTCTGTGAATATTTCCTGTGTGAAAGATTTAATTTCTTGCACTATTTTAAAGTAATTTCATACTTTAGGAAGCATCCTAAGTATTCCTCTCTTGTCACTGCAGCTATTTCTAAATAAATGACTGTCTTGTTTTCAGGACTATTCTGTTTTCAGAATGGTTGTATTTCAAATGAAATACAAACAAATTTTCTTCCTTTTCATATACACAGGGCAATTGATTGAAACATGAAATCAGTTTCAAAGTGGGGAAAATATGTTAAGTGAATGACAAAGAGGATTTTTGATACTAATAGCTGGAAAGACTTTTGCTTGCTCTCTCATAGATTGCTTTGCATTAAATATTAAACCATCTTATAAAATTCACATCAATACATTTTCTCTTCAACAAAAATGTATAAATTAATTGTCTCTACTTTGTTATAGACAAAAATTGCAAATTATTCAGTAAGTGAAGCCTGGTTTTTCAGTTTTCTTTAGCCTTGCATAATATAAACTCAAGTTTTCAAAGATACTCAGGTATAAATAGAGCATACAATTTAAATACAATATCTGACATTTTTATTAAATTAGAAGTTTTGGGGGTTTTCCTTTCTTCTCCTTGACAAGCCTATTGTATCTGTTAATAGCAATTATCACAGAGCATGACAAACATGCTCTTCTTCATGTCTGTCTCCTTTCTGAGGAAAAGGCAGGATGTGCCATGTTTGATTCATTTATTCATACGTTGTTATTTATTTTGATCCATTTACTTTTTGACACTTAGGCTGTGTGTCAATAGTGTTTAGTAACTCTTCATTCACATTATTTTATTGAAAAGCATAAACATTTTAACTGTTTATCTTTTCCTTATTTTTTGCTTAATTATATTTTACTGGATACCTTTAAAAATTCAATGATGTCGGTGTTATTTCACTGTCCATATTGTGGAAAAAGTTAAGCCTTCTTTAAAAGAGTCATAAATTTCAGCATGGAATGAGTTTGGTCCTGTTCTTTTCTTTGAGGAATGATTTTATTACCAAATTGTTATCATTGATAGCTGTGACTTGCTAAATCTCTAATTATGTTACTTTGTGTCTTCTCCCTCTATGTCTGTGGGGCTGTGAATATAGGGGAAGAGGGGCGATGGAGAGAGTGCCTGAGACCAGCCAGAGTTCCTGTGCTCTGGGTGGGCGGGCACTGGAGGACTGCTGGACACTTTCTACACTGTCCTCGGTGGGCATCTGGCTGTGTAAAGCCACTGACCCCACACGGCAGGGGGTGGGGTGGGCAAGGGGCAGCCAGGGGTACAAGGTTCTCAGTCTCTGGCATCCCACGCTGGATACAGCAGAGTTGCTGAGAACAGAATAGGGGTCCTGGGGATATGGGAGGAGGGCAGAGGGAAAGAGGCTCACATGCAGGTGAGAGTCCTTAGTCCAGGTCTTGATGAACAGAGACAGTCTATAGTTTTAGAGCACTATTGTAGAAAAGCAGGGGGAAAGAGAAAAGGTAGAAAGAGAGAGAGACCAGCCATGGCCAAGAGGAGAGAAGGGGGAAGAGGAAAGAGAAGAAATGCTAAAGAGTAAGAAAGCTTAAAGAGAGAGAGAGAGAAAGAGGGAGAGAGCAAGGTGGGGCCAAGCAGCTCCTCTTATAGTGGGCTTGTTATCTTGCTGTTGCTAGGTAACTGGGAGGAGTCTAGCCTGAGGGTCAGAATCTTGGGACATTGTCTACATGACTGAAATCCATGAGCCTCTCACAGGAGCCAGGGGTCTAGGAGACATGAGGGAACACCTTCTATCCCATGTAGGTGAAAATTATCACCACCGGATACTACCAGGGTTCACAACCTCAAGTCAACTGGAGACCAGCCCATTGCCCCACATATGTCCTTTTCTGTTTTACAGTATTTACCTATCTTATTTTATCCAAATATCCAACTGTTTATTTGAGTGATTGCTGTGTTAGTATTTACTTTATTAATTTTCATCCTCAGTATTATCTGTTGTGAATTACTAGTGTAGGATTGATTTCTGCTTTTAAGAGCTTTGAAGTACAATAAGTTATTTTTTAGAAAGTATTAAGATTGTTTTAAAAATATGAGCAATTGTGAGTTTTAAGTTTTGTCTTATAATTGCATGATCTAAATACTTCTTCCAGTTTTCAGGTTACCTCAAAAGAATCTCCTCTCCTTTCCCACTTTCCTAGCAGAAACCCCTGCTCTATCAGAGACCACTCCAGTACCTTGAACCCCAAGTAGTACCATGCCCTCAGCTCACCCAAACTCCTTAAAGTCTGTAGAGCCTCCTCCAACAGCATCTCTATCCCTTGTCTTTATTCTACTGTATAAAGGCAACTTTGAGTCACTAAATAATTGTCATGACTGAGGATTACTGGAGAATAAAGTCATGCTTTCTAGCTTTCTGAATTCTGGCTGGCTGGTTCAACTCAGCTTTTCTGGCCCAAACTGTTTCTAAGCAGACAGATTTAAATTAGCTTCTCTCACATCTTAATGAATTGATCTTCTTAGTCTCAAATTAACTCTGGCATTCTGTTCTAACCTTCTGGCCCCTTTTTGTTCTCTGGCTCATTTATTCTTCACCTGCAACCTGTCTCTGTAAAACTCTTCCAGTAACACTACCACCTCCTTCTTTCTGCACTGTTCTCCTAAGATGGCCCTTTTCTGTATGTACTTGTGAGAGTTGGGCTTATCCTATCTGTAACTCATTCTGTGAATTCTTTCTCTGATTCTTCACATTGTATGCCCTCCTATTCAGTGTCCTTTTCAAACAAGGTTGATTCCTTCTACAAACTAACTTGCCCTTCATTGTTTGGGATTAATGGTGTGTACTAAGTGTGTATTCCAGTGAGAAGGATTAGAGGTTTGTTTGTTTGTTTCATTATTATTCCTGCCAGATCACTGAGATTATGAAAGCTTTTGGATGTGATCCTTTGTCAGAGTAAATATTCTGATGGATTAAGACACATCTTCCCCCTTTTTGTTTAAGCTAAAAATTGTATACAGTTTAACTATAACAACAGTCTCAATTATGAATCTCAATAACTTGTTAGTCTGAATGTCCTTATAAAGATTGCTTGGTGCAATGATCCTTCAAAACTGCAGTCCCTGTCATCTAACATTCAGCAAATGTCCATTTCAGGATCAAGGTTTTCCAGTCTGCCAATATGATGAACTATCTGTCCTTTGTCAGTCAGTTTGTTGAGCTGTACTCACTTAGATGGAGTTAGCTTTCTGCTTAGCTGTATTACTATCTTTCTGTCTCCCTTCCTTCCTTGAGTCTTGTCTTTCACGTGACTTTATGAAGATTGAATAAAGTCCTTTATTTATTTCTTTATTAAGATTGAATCTTCATTAATTTTGATGGAATTCTTGGACTTTCATCACCTGTGAAAATATAGATAAAACCTGTTCTACAATATAACACATTCCTTGGTTTCCACTTTGATATTAAAACAGCCTTGAAATGTAGGGGTTGATCTAATTCAGCATGCTTCTTCTTCTTCTTCTTCTTCTTCTTCTTCTTCTTCTTCTTCTTCTTCTTCTTCTTCTTCTTCTTCTTCTTCTTCTTCTTCCTCCTCATCTTCCCTTCCTTCCCCTCCTTCCCTTCCTTCACCTCCTCTTTCCCCTCTTCTTTCCCCTCCTTCCCCTCCTCTTCCTTCCCCTCCTCCTCCTTTCTTCCTTCTCCTCCTCCCTTCCTCCTCCTTCCTCTTCCTACTCCTGCTTCGCCTTCCTCTTCCTCCTTCTTCTTCTATAATCTAATGCCTTTCAGCTAATCTTATTCCCTCTCTATGTTTATGAAGGAACAATTGGATCTTTATGAATCCAATTATAAATAAGACATGAATGCTTCCTCTGGAGATGATGGCAGGTAAATTTCTACTCTGTGGCTTTCTGTGAGATGTCTCCTGTCCTCTATAAAATTTCTGACAGATATCATCTGCTTTCTGCAAAATTGGTAGGTTTTCTTTTTCTCTGAGCACATTTGGTACCAAATGTAAACATCTTTTTTTNTCTTTATGAATCCAATTATAAATAAGACATGAATGCTTCCTCTGGAGATGATGGCAGGTAAATTTCTACTCTGTGGCTTTCTGTGAGATGTCTCCTGTCCTCTATAAAATTTCTGACAGATATCATCTGCTTTCTGCAAAATTGGTAGGTTTTCTTTTTCTCTGAGCACATTTGGTACCAAATGTAAACATCTTTTTTTTTATTTACCAGATGCAATTCTCCTCCAGAAGGCTTACTACTGAAAAAGCTCACCATTTTCTAGTTTTTTCCTGAGCCCAGACTGGCTGGTTCAACTCATCTATTCTGTTCTAAAACACCCTCTAGCCTGGTTGATTTGAAGTGGCTTCTTTCAGCTTCCAACTTATTTGCTTTGGTTACCTCAAAATAACTCTGGCAATCTGTTCTAATCCTGACTTCTTCTCTTGCTTCATCTGTCACCTGTAAAACTGTCTTGATAAAACTGCTTTCTCTCTGTCCCTGTTTGCAGTTCTGCCTCTCTGTCTCTCTCTCTCTCTCTCTCTCTCTCTCTCTCTCTCTCTCCTCTCTTTCTGTCTTAAGTAGCCTTGCTTTCCGGCACTGTTCAAGGGAGAGTTGGATGTATCCTATCTCTGACTTCTTCTGTCAATTTTTTCTTTGATTTGTCACGTTGTCTACCCCTCAGTAGTATGTCACTTTCAAACATAGTTGATTGAACGAACCTAACCTTATTTTCATTATGATATATTAAATGTGGATATTAATGGCATGTCTGTATTCCAGGCAGATAATATGGTAATCCAGAGCATGTACATTCCAGACTGATCATGTAGCCTTTTAGATGTAAGCCCTGACCAAAGCAGTCATTTTGCTGGATTAAAATTCCTCTATATACAACAAGCACAGAGTATGTGCAGCAATTCCATCCTTGACATTGAACATACTTTTCTGGATACATTTGTTTGTTTATGATGTGGTTTTGTTTTTATTTGGTAATTCTTATGATGTATTGAAATTAGTTTTTAGGGTTTTTGTTTGTTTGTTTGGTTAGTTTTATGGTGAGTGTGTGCGTGTATGTGTGTATGTGTGTGTGTGTGTGTGTGTGTGTGTGTGTGTGTGTGTGTGTAAGTAAGTAAGTAATATCTCTGAAACTGCAGAAAATATTTTGTATCTCAAGACAAAGAATTCCAGCATATCTGTCTAATGGTTTATTGACATGTATGTGTACAGCTGTTGTATATATGGTGTGCACTTGTTTGAATGTGTGTGTATGTGTGTGCTTGTGCATGTCTGTGTGTACATGTATGCCCATGTGAAGGTGAAAGGACCACCTCAGCTATTGTAAAATTTTGGTTTTGAAGCAGTATTTCTTAGTGATTTGGTCCTCAGCAATATATTAGGCTTGAAGTCCAGATGCCACAGGATTCTCCATAACCATATTTCTAAACACAAAGTTAACAAGTACGAAATTAGAGATTGTATATCCCTTCCCAAATGGTCTCAGTAAGTAGTCCTATTGATCCTGGAACTCACTATGTTTATTAGCCTGGTATTGAACTCAAATCAAACATCTGTTGACTCTACCTTCTGAATAAGTACACCTCTTTTTTCTCAGGTTGTGTTTATTTTATTTGTTTTTGTTTGTGTTTTGTTTTGTTTCAATGTTGGTTTTAGCATTTAAACACATTCTCAAGGCTGAAAGCTATTTTTTTCCTATTCCACCAGTCCTATACCACAGTATTTAAGTAGAAATTCATGAAAAATTAATGATAAACTTAAATTTTCCAAACATCCTCAATATGTAATAGAAATAAAGAGAATAAATGATGTACTATTAGTATATGGTGAATTTGTATGACACTCTTACACTTATTATAACAAGAGTTTGTCTGTGACAATAACTATCATGGTAACCCTACAGTCTAAGTCCTGTGACTTTTAGAAGCAAATTAAATAATGTGATATTTCCAAATATCATACCTGATTTTGAAATAACTTACTTCATAAACATACTAAAAACAACATAATCTATATGTCCACAGATATAAGCTTCCTTTTTTTACTATACTGTAATTTGGCTTGGTGACATAATACTAAAGAATAGGTCTGCTGGAAAATATAAGAGAAAGAATAAAAAGAATGATTTTGAAAAGAGTCTATTAAATAAATACTTTTGTGTCGTAAAGCAGTAGTTAATCTTCAGAGTATTGATCCATAGCTAAATGTATCCTAGCTGAAAAGATATAAGACTTGGGTTGCCATTATATCAGGAAATGTAAAATTAAGTCTTAATACTTTCAAGATTGATGACATTAGATTGTATATCAGTCACTATTTAGTCAAGAGAAAGAAACCACATAGTAATTTAGACCAGGGAATGTCAATGTAAAGAATTACTAACTATATATTGGGGTTGGAGTAATAAAACAAAAGTAACTTTAAAGAATATGTGACAAAGTTTAGATGTAGAAATTACTGAAGAGGTAGAATAATAGCTCACAAAATAACAAAGAAATTATGGATCTTACTGTATGAAATTGGGAAACTCTGCTTTCTGGATTTTGCTGTATGAATGTTATTGGAGATAGCCAGAAGTAGTCCTATAAAACTAATGTGTTTTAGGTGTAGCAGTATTGGTCAGACTAATGGTCTATGCATATATCTATCCAATATGAACTGTAAGTAGCAAATACAATAATCTGAACATACTATAGATGAGGAATGGTGGTAAGATATGTCTTTTTCAAAAGTCAGCCATATGAATTCCTGGAAAGAGGAAGAACATTCCATAGATTATTTCGGTGAATGACCTTGCCCCAATTTTGGTCATGAATGAAATTTAAATTGATTGTTTAAATTACCTAAATCAAGAACATTAACAATCTTTCAAACTGATCAATCTCATGAAAATAAACATTGCTTCTCTCTCTCTCTTTCTCTCTCTCTCTTTTTTTTTTTTTTGTACATTTATCTTGAGTCAAGGATGTTAAGATATAGTATATAATGCTCATACCTACAGGAGTATTTTGCTATAAATATCTCCAACCCAAATATGCCCCAGCAACGAAAAGACAACACAATTAATATGATTACATTCTGTGCTCCTAGATTGGGCAGATCTACTGCTACACTACCAGCTTCTACCTCTATGAGACCCCTTAGAAATTGCGCTTTCTCCAGGCCATGTGCTTCTGCTCAGCTTTTTTTCTTCCTCCTCCTCTGCCTTTCCTCTCTCTCTCTCAAACCTCCTTCTTTTCTTTTTTTCCCATCCACCTTCCTTCTCTCTGTCCAATCACTATCTCTCATTTTTTACAAGTTAAGGTGGAAATCAGGTTTACAGGAAATCACCTGAGTGCTGACTCATTCCTTGTTCAAAACCACTCACAGGAGAACAGAATTAACATCAAACATAATTTGCCCCAGGACTATCCACAACAGGGATATATCAACACAAAAATTATAGCAACGGCCATTAATTAAATTTGATGAGTTTAATGGATCGATCTTATGCATAATCAAATATTGAAATAATTCATGTTTTTTTGTTGTTGTTGTTGTTGTTTTACTAAGCAAAGATATTTCTATACTATTGACAGATGCTATTATGTATTTATATTTTGGAAAACATAAAATATTTTCAGTAACACATAAGTGTATAAAGAGTAAATGTACAGGTTATAAAATATTTCATTTAATGTGTTATCTATTTTTAATTCATTTCATATCTGTTTGCTAAGGGTTTGTTTCATGAGTTTCATTTGATGATTTCAGTCTATGGTTTTATTATTTAGGGTAACTTTTTCCAATGCTAAAATTAGGAATGATAATTGTAGAGTATTTCTTTGCTTCTGCACATGACAGATGCTCTTTAAATGAACTGGTTGTTGGACCTTGTTTTATCAACATGGCTGGCAATGTCACTTAGTCTTTGCAGCATTGCTGTTCCATTGGAAATTCTGAGATAAGAAATTCTTAAAAACTCAACTGTTTTAAGGGCTGTTTGGCATGCTCTGAACAATTGGTGTGCTCTTCACTGGGAAAACTATGTTTTGCACCTCCAAGTTTTCCTTAGATATTTACAATTCTTTGTGTAGTGTTAAAGGCTCATTGACTTTTCTTCATGCAATTTAAAATGTTGCCTTGAGTTCTATTTGCCCAGTGTATATTTGAGAAGTCATATTAGAGAAAAGTCAAGGGTACACCTGCTCACAACAAACTCTCTGGTCCTCTAACTGTTACAATCTTTCTGACCCTCATCCTCAATATTCCCTGAGCCTTATGCAAAAGAATGTTTAGTAAATTTTCTCAGTGGGATTGGGCTTCAGAACTCTGCCTTCTTATTGGCTGTGTTCTCCAGCTATTTCATAGAGAACTCATATAGGTAACATTATATAGACTGAGCAGGTTATATTTAGAATATATGTCTATTAATATACATATGCATTTATTCATATATTATATGTGTAATAAAAGTTAATAAAATAATTGGTCTATATTCCATGGGTAATTTGTCCCCCTTCTAAGAAGGATCGAAGTCTCCACACTTTGAGATACTTTGATCCTTCTTAGAAGGGGGAATAAAGTACCCATGGAAGGAGTTAAGAGACAAAGTTCAGAGCAGAGACTGAAGGAATGACCATCCAGAGACTTCCCCACCTGGGGATCCATCCCATAAACAACCACCAAAACCAGACATTATTGTGGATGCCAAGAAGTGCTTGCTGACAGGAGCCTGGTATAGCTGTCTCCTGACAGGCTCTGCCAGTGCCTGACAAATACAGTAACAGATGCTCACAGTCATCCACTGGACAGAGCACAGGGTCCCCAATGAAGGAGCTGCAGAAAGTACCAAGGAGATGAAGTGGTTTGTAGTCCCATAAGAGGAACAACAATATGAACTAACCAGTACCCCCAGAGCTCCCTGGGAATAAACCACCAATCAAGAAAACACATGGTGGGATTCTTGGCTCTAGCTATATATGTAGCAGAGGATGGCCTAGTTGGTCATCAATAGGAGGAGAGACCCTTGGTCCTCTGAAATTTCTATGCCCCAATATAGGGGAATGCCCGGGCCAGGAAGTGGGAGTGGGTGGGTTGGTGAACAGGGGTAACAGGGAGGGGATAGTGGATTTTTGGAGGGGAAACCAAGAAAGGGGATAATATTTAAAATGTAAATAAAGAAAATATCTAAGTAAAGGAAAAATAAAGAATCTGTCATGAATTTTAAAGAATGTTGGGAATGATATATGGGAGAATTGGGGGTAAAGAAGAGGAAAAATAGATGTATTTAAATTAATATTTCCAAAAAGTGTAAAATACATTGCACATAGTAATTTGAAAAAACTCCTCTCTGTAGTAAACACATTACCTCAGTCTTCTGCTGGTATATATTCACTTACTTGTGTTGACTGATTTATCATACTATAAAATATAGAGAATACAAATATAGCTTAAACATATATTACATATGTGTTATTATATTATAACCATTAAAGCTAGTTTACTTCCCATCAAGTCAATAATTCTATGGAAACATGTAAATTATTTTTGAGAGTTATGTAAGAAGCAAGAAATGGAGTAAGGTAATATATACTAATACATGATTGAATGATAGATGACACTGAGCATCCACTTCTGTATTTGCCAGGCACTGACAAAGCCTCACAGGAGACAGCTATATCAAGGTCCTTTCAGCAAAATCTTGCTGGCATATTCAGTAGTGTCTGCATTTGGTGGCTGATTATAGGATGGACCCCATGAGTGGAGAAGTTTCTGGATGGTCCATCCTTTCATCTTAGCTCCAAACTTTGTCTCTGCAACTCCTTCCATAGATATTTTATTCCTTATTCTAGAGAGGAATGAAGTATCCATGCATTGGTCTTCTTTCTTGATTTTCTTGTGTTTTAGAAGTTGTATCTTGGGTATGCTAGGTTTCTGGGCTAATATCCACTTATCAGTGAGTGCCTATCAGGTGACTTCTTTTGTGGTTGGGTTACCTCACTAAGGATGATATCCTCTAGATACATCCATTTGCCCAAGAATTTCATAAATTCATTGTTTTTAATAGCTGAGTAGTACTCCGTTGTGTAAATGTACCACATTTTCTGTATCAATTCCTTTGTTGTGGGTCATCTGGGTTCTTTCCAGCTTCTGGATATTATAAATAAGGCTGCTATCAACATAGTGGAGCATGTGTCCTTGTTACCAGTTGGAACATCTGGGTATATGCCCAGAAGAGGTATTGCTGGATGAATTGGTAGTAATATGTCCAGTTTTCTGAGAAACCACCAGACTGATTTCCAGAGTGGTTGTACTGGCTTGCAGTCCCACCAGCAATGGAGGAGTGATCCTCTTTCTCTATATCCTTGCCAGCATATGCTGTTCCCTGAATTTTTGATCCTAGCCATTCTGAATGGTGTGAGGTGGAATCTCAGGGTTGTTTTGATTTGCATTTCCCTGATTATTAAGAATGTTGAGCATTTTTTCAAGTGCTTCTCAGCCCTTTGGTATTCCTCAGTTGAGAATTTTTTGTTTAGCTTTGTACCCCATTTTTAATGGGGTTATTTGAATTTCTGGAGTTCAGCTTCTTGATCTCTTTGTAAATATTGGATATTAGTTCCCTATCAGATTTCGGATTGGGAAAAATCCTTTCCCAATCTGTTGGTGTTCTTTTTGTCTTATTGACAGTATCTTTTGCCCTACAGAAGCTTCACAATTTTATAAGGTCCCATTTGTAGATTTGTGATCTTACAGCACAGGCCATTGCTGTTCTGTTTAGGAATTTTACCTCATGCCCATATCTTTGAGGGTTTTCCCCACTTTCTCCTCTATAAATTTCATTGTCTCTGGTTTTATGTGGAGTTCTTTGATCCACTTAGACTTGAGCTTTGTACAAGGTGATAAAAATGGATCAATGTGCATTCTTCTATATGTTGACCGCCAGTTGTGCCAGCACCATTTGTTGAAAATGCTGTCTTTTTTGCACTGGATGGTTTTAGCTCCCTTGTTAAATATAAGGTGACCAAAGGTGTGTGGGTCCATTTCTGGGTCTTCAATTATATTCCATTGGTCTACCTGTCTGTCACTGTACCAGTACTATGCAGTTTTTTTTTTTCACAATTGCTCTGTAGTACAGCTTGAGGTCAGGCATGGTGATTCCACCAGAAGTTCTTTTATTGTTGAGAGTAAGTAAAACTTCTTTCTAAGACAATCAAAACTTTTTTTGGTTCTGGTCATTTTTTTTTTTTTCTGTAAAACAGTCAAATTTCTTTATACATGCCCATTATGATAGATTTTAGTGAGCTCTTAAAAGCAAATGCTCAACTCATCTCTTTTCCTGTTCTTATAACATGGTATTGATATAAACCTCCTTCAGGCTCTTTTGTGACCTTTTTAAAATTTAGTTTATTTACCTTCATTCTTTCTATGGAACATAGATAGATATTATAAATATAATTTGCCTTAATCACTTAAATGTATTTTTATAATTTATATTTAAAGATAAAACATTATTACTGATAGATTGATACTGTTATTTGAACTTTGCAAAATTACAATGTTTATAACTCCAGTTTCAGCAGATCTTTTAAAATATCTTACATGTTGCTTTTAATGTGAGCATTGTATTTCAAGGAGTATATACATCCAATTTTTCTATCTATTTTCCTACTAATATAAAACCTCTTCCTTAACTTTGTTACCACAACCACAACAGGTAGCATTTTATGTAGGACTTTGAAGAAAACTTTCTTAGACCTAAATCTTAAAGTTACATTTTTGTAGAGCTCTAAATAGCCACTCATATTAATGACAATGTAATACTTTAATAATCCAAATATGAATCTTTACCATTAGTCTTAATTCTCTGTACCTATAACAGAATGTCTGAGAAGGGCTTTTGTATCTGTGTATATATATGAGTGAGTATACATGATGTGTGTATAAAACATGTGGCTTTTGTATTGTGTACTGGGTTAGCTTGTCAGTCAACTTTTCTTGATATTTTATCTGTCCATTGTTATGTCTCCTCTCTGAAGTTCCTCCTCAGAGATAATATCTAACATCTCTAACTTCAACAGCAGGCTGATACTACTGCCTGTTTAAAAATAGTAGGCAGGGATTTGGTATGCACAGAAAGGTAGGGTGTCCTCTGTTCAGGTCTACTTTGATTTTTCCAAAGGGGCAGTGTCTCCATATATGAGGTGTAAGACTTCTTTTTGTCCAAGGTTGTGGAAGAGTGACTGCAGGTGGTGGTCATTTAAGTGTCATCTAAATCTATCATGTTGAAATAGAGCTTCCTGAAGCAAAGCCCAAGTGTCAGGACCCACATCTGCTACAGAGATGCTCCTAAATGAGAAAGAATTATGCTCTCTTTGATGCATCTGTCACTGCTCTGAAGTCCCCTGTAGCTACTGGTTGCTGGATTATCTCTTTGAACAACTGTGTGGGTCTTAAAACATCTCTGATTGTTTTGACCATAGCTGCAGGAACCAGAAAGGGAGAAACTGTTGTTTTACACTTCACTAGAATTCAGAGGTGATGAGGAGAGTTAATGTTGCCATTAGGCTACTGACTACAATGTGGTCACATGCCACAGGATCCTGTCCCAAATATGTTAAGTCAGGTACCATACAACTGTAAGCCAAGGTAAGTCCTTATTCCCTTAAGTTATTTTGTCATAGCAACAAATAAAATAACTAATTAACTTACAACTACTTATAGGTAGGGAAGTTTTCCTGGTATGTCTCAGTCTGAAGCTAGAAGAGAGCAGAAGACAGTGTAAACAAACTTCATACTTTTCTTTGCACAGCTCTTCTGCGTTGCTAGGACATTGTCAGGATTCCTACTTAACACCCACAAAGCATGACTAAAATCAGGACGCAGAGACTGCAAGTGGATAGACTTCTTTTCTTATCTGACTCTGGGAGATGCGACTTCATCAGTCTAGATCACACTTGGATTTAAAAAATCAATTAAGAGTGTTAAATTTATGCTTCTTTCATATATTTTTCAGATGAGTGAAGTTCAGCAATGCCCTAAGCAATACTTAGCTTTCTTTTCTTTGATATGTGTTTTTCCTGAAATCTCTGGGTACTTAGTTTTTCTATAATCTCAGTTTTTTAATGTCATGAAAATCCTGGGCCTTGTATATGGTCAAGATAATTATCTAATGAACATAGATTGACACTATTATCTTTTCTAATACTTAAACAGCAACCCAATGTTCATTAGAATGAGCTTTATGCCGGGCGGTGGTGGTGCACACCTTTAATGCCAGCACTTGGGAGGCAGAGACAGGTGGATTTCTGAGTTTGAGGCCAGCCTGGTCTACAAAGTAAGTTCCAGGACAGCCAGGGCTATACAGAGAAACCTGTCTCGAACAAGCAAAAAAAAAAAAAAAAAAAAAAAAAAAAAAGAAATGAGAATGGGCTTTATATTTTCTATTGTCTGTGACTTTTATTTTGCAAACACATCAACTTTACACATATTTAACATTCAAAACAGTGTGTGTGTGTGTGTGTGTGTGCTTCTGTAGAATTTGTCTTTTGATATCTTCTGTTTTAATATTATAGAATGTTGTATTTATGCTTCAAGCTATATTTTTGCTGATATAGTTTCAGAGAATATCTTTATATCTAGTAGAAGGGAATAGCAGGTTGTGATCTCATTTTATCACCTCAAAATTCAAATATTTTAATTGTTCTATAATTTTGGACAGATTATAATGCAATAGATTTTTTCCATTGAGAAATTCTATAAATACTTAAAATTATTTCAATAAGATTACCTTTAAAATAAAACACTGTGTCTTAGTCAGGGTTTCTCTTCCTGGACAAACATAATGACCAAGAAGCAAGTTGAGAAGGAAAGGGTTTATTCAGCTTACACTTCCATACTGCTGTTCATCACCAAGAAAGTCAGGACTGGAACTCAAGCAGGTCAGAAAGCAGGAGCTGATTCAGAAGCCATGGAGGGATGTTCTTTACTGCCTTGCTTCCCCTGGCTTGCTCAGCCTGCTCTCTTATAGAACCCAAGAGTACCAGCCCAGAGATGGTCCCACCCACAAGGGGTCCTTGATCACTATTTGAGAAAATGCCTCACCAGTAGATCTCATGGAGGCATTTCCCCAAATGAAGCTCCTTTCTCTGTGATAACTCCAGCTGTGTCAAGTTGACACAAACCTAGCCAGTACACACTGTCATCAAGAGATGTGGTGTTTTGCACGAAATATTAAGCCTCTACTCCCAGTTGCATTTCTGAATTCTATTTGTTCCAGAAGCTGACCTCTATATAGACCATATACTGAATTTTTGTTCTTGAATTTCTGTTTGAATTTTGTCATTGGGAACCACAAAGTAAAATTCATAGTATGTGAAAGTCAAGAAGTCAGGATATACACTGACCCTACCGATGCAGTATCTGATTTCTTGTTGGTGTCATTACATTGTTAAAAGCCATGTTTTTTGTTCCATAATCCTCTAATGCAGCAGTTTTCTCCATGGAGATGCAGACTCTGTCCACTCTTATTTTTCTTTGAGCTACTTTTGTGAGTTTTCCTTAAATTTGGGATGAGCACTGTGCATGATCTCTAAACTCAGTAACCTAAAATTTTCTATTACCTTTACGTCTTTATAAAATAACTTGTTGACTTTAATCATTTAATTGTGTCATGGCTTGTTTGATTGGAATGCTATTTCCATGACATAATATTTAGAATGTGAGCACAGGAAAGGGTTCTGTAATGATGTTTCAGTTAGCAGTAAATTGTACACTGTTGTTCCCTAACACAAACATAGTATATAGTATGTTTTATTATCTAGGCTTCTGTAAGTACATTCTATATTATTTGCACAGGGAAATCAATTGAGAAAAAAAATCAAGATCTATATACATTATTAAATGACGAATGAAAGCATTTTCTACTATATAAAAAACTTGAATAGGTATCTTGTCAGCTATAATTTGACTCAAAGGTTTACTATTTTCTGTATAATATAAAACTTTGGAGCTGTGGTTTTACTAGGTCATAAACACGAGGACCTATAATCCACAAAATCCATATAATAGGATATACACTTTTAGATGCTTGAAATTAAAAATCCTAAAGAGACAGAGACAAGGTGTTCCCAGAGATAACTAAGCCCATCATTCTAGCATAACTGGTTAATTTCTAATCAAGTAAAGGACTTATCTCAAAGAAGCATTCCTAATATGGAGACACCTGGCCAACACATGCATAGCCACCTGCACAGCAATGTACTGGCATTTATTCTCTTAGTTTCAACCAGTTGTAAGCTTCTGCATCAATGATCTTCTAAGGCATAAAGGAACATCTCAGAAAAAAGTATGAGAACTGCACTACAGATATTACATTTTTTAAATATTCATACAAGTATTTTATTTAACATGCAATTAACATTGTATATTAAAAATAATTAAAATGTTATCATATTTTATATAAATTAAATCACTTGAAAAATATTCCACCTACCTGTTACTCTACAGTAAACTATCCTTTAAGACATTAAATAGAAAGCACCAAGTTTTAGAAATAATAGCATCAAGGTTTTGTGACAGTAGAGAAATTCTATGAACTTCAATTAATTTGACTGAATGTTCTCATTTGGAAAATGAACAAGTATCTTAAATGATTTGAAATTCCTTCCAATTCCAGAAATATAATTCTATTAATGAAGATGTGGGAATAGATCATATAATTTCTAAGAGAAAATGTTATTAAATATTATAATATCTAAGCCAAAGGTAGCCTGATTAAATTGATCGTACATGTGTAAAAATTTAACTTAGTGTGACCATAGACTAAAAATAAATTCACCCATTTTCTTCTTCTGCACTTTTTAGGTAGAATAGCTTTTTCTTCCTCTACTACTTCGGTAAATAAATCAATATACTTTCTCTGTATCTATCAATTATAGACACCTAGTCAGTGCTGGCAAACTCAATGAATTCACTACTTCCCTATTTTTACTACCTAATAATTTATTTCCAAGATGTCTTCAATGAAGCAAAACTGTATCACATATAAAACCAATCCTATTTGAACAATTTTACACCTTCATGCTTGGGAGTGCAAGATATAACCGGAAAATGAATGTTATAATTCAGATTTACCCTCGAAGAAAATTTTAACACAATCACTTATGAATATCATTTTAAAACTTTCAGCTAATCCTAAGTAAGTTCTGTGAGTTGTCTTCAGATTTCTGTATGCATGTGGAAAGTGCAGTATCATAAATTTATTAACTAATTATTTGTAAATTAAATTCCCAGGGCAAACAAATTTATCAAGAGCTAAAATATAGTAATGAAAATATAGCTATTACAAGATTATAAGCATTATAAAGCTTTATGCAGGACAGAAAAACATAGCTGATGAAATTTCATTATAAATTATCAATGCAAATTAGGAAAGAGAGAATGTGATGAAAAAGATACAGATATATTAAAGTTTTAGAAAATAGAAAAACCTTTCAAAAGCTTCAATAGTTCTTCAGTCAAAACAGCATAAGAGGAATCTAGGAATTTGAATAAATTAGCCACACTAAGTGGGAGAATAACCTTGCTCTTAATGGGAGTATATAAGAATAACTATGGAGGAGAAAGTTGAGCTGAAATGTTGTCCCTCAAAACAAAAAGAAAAACCAAAATCATAACAACAACAACAAAACAGAAACAGCAAGGAGAGAGAGAGAGAGAGAGAGAGAGAGAGAGAGAGAGAGAGAGAGAGAGAGAGAGAGAGTCAACTAAAACAATAACAGGAACAAACTGTAGACCAAACAACAGAGCCTAAGTGGAAGTTCTTAGTTGGTGTGAGTGTGAGAAAGAGGACTGAATAAACTGAGGTAAAACTGGTTAAATATTATTCAGTGCTGGATCCCTGATCATGGCTGACATATTGATAGAAATATAGTTGGCGAACCAAATAACCAGTACTTTATGGGTTATATTCAGCCCCATATATCAGAGGAAGATATATCAATTTATTGATTCATATACCTAGTTTTAGATGCCCAGAGATCCATATTCTTTCAAACATTAGAGTTTGAAAGTATATTATATGATCAGATAATTTAACATTGGCAGCCAGATTTCATTTAAGAATTCTGCCTTTTTCAATTTATTCATAGTTGACACACTATATAAAGGATAGTTAATAGGGTTTAAAGAGAAAATAGATTGAATAATATTTATTGGGTCGATAATCCTGCACATTTTGTAATGATATCTATCTTGCAAACCCTTAAAAAAATTAATGTGGCTAGGCAGTGGTGGCGCACTGTCCTAATTCCTTCTTTCTAAAAGTGACCCTACAACTGAGTTATAGCTAGTGATGTTCAAGGGAATGTCTTATGCTTAGGGTAAGAAAGATATTCTCAGGAAAACATTACTATTTGCTAAAAATGAGAGAGTTATGCAGGCACATCTTTTCTATGAAAGCTTTATACATGATTGGTTTCTGGTCTAGAGGTCTGAAATTTCATCCTATACCATGTGAACACATGTCACACAATCTGAGTTCATTTGTAAAGACATAAGTGACTTTTAAACTAAAAATGATCTCTTATTTTAGGAAATACTAATCTAAATATTTATCTAAGTCATAATTAGATACTATTTTAACTGCCCAATGAGTTGCTTTCTAATTTAATAATTATTATTTGACAGAAATATTCATTCTAAAATGCTGACAATTGAGACTTCCTTGACATATACATGTCATGAAGCTACTTAGTTCATACAAATGGCTTCTAAGTATGCTTTAGCATCTATGAATCAGGAAGGCCTCTGAGGCTTTGAATTCAACAACATGTTTTTTAGGCTTTGTTTTAAAAAGATTCATTTATCATTTTAGTGTGTGTGTGTGTGTGTGTGTGTGTGTGTGTGTGTGTGTGTGTGTGTTTACCTATGTGAGTTTATGTTTACGAGGTTCATACATATATCTCTGGAGACAAGAAGATTTTAGAATTATGGTACTGGAAATACATGCAGTTGTGAGATGTTGGGAACAAAATGTTGGTCTTTTGCAATGGCAGTCAGTGCTCTCAACTGATGAGAAATCTCCCAGCTCCTTATTTCTGATCATCTTGGCCACAGATTTTTATAAGGTTTCTTTGGGAGAATAATGTACAACTCAATGTAAAGGCTTTTTCTTACTATTTTCAAATGTGTTTATGTTGTTTGAAATATATTTCCATAAAATATAAAAGAATAAGTATTTAGAATACAGTTAGGAATCATGATAGTTTTGTAAAATGAGAATTATTTTATAATTACCAGGCACTATGCAAGCTATCAAGGGAGAGAGGCAACAAAAATTTCTATGCTGGTTAGAACCAAAATTACCAACATTGAAAGATATCCCTAAAATACAACACTGCTGATTTCTGTTCATACAATATGGTATGCATGCAGTACTATATACAATAGTAACTTCTCCAAAGTTTGTAAAATACTTGTAGAAAACCATAATCTGAAATATGAGTATATTAGCCATGCATGTAATAATAGAATTTTAAACAAATATTTTAACTCAGTGATAAATGATAATATAGGTGATAGAAAAATTATACCTATTAATGCCCATGGATTATTTGAAATATGTAAATAAATGTGTACATACTTTCCTCTCTATGACACCATGCTAGTTATTATTTGGATTATTTCTTATTAATTGCTATCGTTTCTGAGATGTCGGTTTTTACCCCATATTACTTGAAAATATCAAACTTATTTGAACCCTGAACATTTCATTTACATATATTTTTATATTGCTAGTTCTGTTCTTAAGTTCCTTTAAAAATGTAAACCTAATATTCATAGTATTAAAATTTCTATAAAACATGGTTGCTGCCTAGAAGAAACCATATACTTCAGATAAAGGACACAGAGAATTGAGTTGGATCTGAATTTAAAGATTACTTCCTGAGAACTTGAATTCCTAGTACCATAAAATACTAAGGAAGCTTCCAGAGGTGGGAAGAAATCAATGGTCTGACACACCTGGAATTCCTACAAACTACAACAATGGCTATTGTAACAAGATATCCCCCAAAGATAATAACAACACTCCCTTTTTGACACTAGCCAACATCCATGTAATTTGAATAAAGGCACACTTAATTGAAGAAAAATTCTCTGGTATTGGTATCCTAGTGAATATTCAAGGTTAGTAAGGTTGTGATTCTTAGCTGCATTCTAAATACTTATCCTTATACCCAAAGATCAGTGTAGGTCTCATACTACCTCAAAACTCAATTGTATTTTTAGAAGTCACTGTTTCATGTTGCTTTATTTGGACTTTTGTGTTTATTGGTCCTTCGTTTACATATTTTTGTTTCTGATTTTGTGTTTCTCTCTCTTTCTCTCTCTCTCTCTCTCTCTCTTGCTCGCTCTCATTCTCTCTGTATGTGTTTGTGTGTAACTTTGTGTGTGGTCCTATATTTTTAAATTTTTGTTTGTAATTTTTTTAAAGATAAAGAAAATAAAAGTGTGTGGACTTGAGTAGTGTGTGGCAGGAGCTGTAAAGTAGCAAAAGCTCCATCAAAATATATTGTATGGCAAATTTATTTTCAGTAAAACAGGCAAATAAAAACAAACAAACAAAAAATTCCTCCCCTCCCCAAAATCAAACAAGCAAATGAATAAACAAACAAAACAAAACAAAACAAAACAAAACAACAACAACAACAACAACAACAACAACAACAACAAAAGACAAATAAATTCCTCTTTACCACAGACTGACTGCTGAGCCCAGTGTAACCTTGGTGGGGACAGAATTACATGGTTCCTGCCCCTGGGACAGGGTTCTGCTGTGAGCCTCCAGACATGTCTATGGCTGCTGTGGGTGTAAGGTTTGTTTGTGAAATAATGTATAAATTTTCTGGAAACAGTACTAGTAGTGCAGGACTCTTTCGTTCTGAGGAATGTCCTTCCTGTTAACATTAACGACTCCATGATAATTAGAAAAAACAGGAGTCAGGTGTCAAAGTTTTGGCTATGTTTCAAGAAAATGGTAAACACTGACCTTCAGAACAGCTCTGACATCTACTATGGGAAAGAGTTCTAAGTACTTGAGTTGGAAAATACATAATTTCTCAACTATACAACAAATAAGGATGCAATATGAATTAAAGAAAGGGCTTCATGAATCTAAAGGAACAAAAGAAGCTGTGCTGTGAGCCAACTTGTTAGAGAATTATGAGGAAGGAGATAAAGAAATTGAGGGAGTGGTGATCACAGGAGAGCCCACTGAGCTAAGTTTTTTTGTTTATGCTTACAAAGGCAAAGAGATTACTCTGTTCAAGATCAGCCCAGGACAGAGCAAGATTAGACTCAGGCATAGTGGAAATGGTCAGGACAGGGTCCTACCCAACTAGCTTATTGTCTGTGCTTAACAAAAGCAGGCAGATCTCTCAAGGTTTTTTTGCAATGTTAAAAGGAAATGTGTGCTTGCTTTCTCTTAGGAATTATGGGGCTACAGTAATGGGATGCTGATTCATACTCAAAGGATAACCTGGAGTGAAGACCTGAATTGATATGTAAATAAAAATACCTGGGCTT